>JADBJO010002420.1:305000-312500 GCA_016801955.1 Conus betulinus
GTTGTTCGTTTTAAATATTGTTACTATCTGTTCTGTTTCTGTTCCCTCATTTGTACTATTGGTTCTGTATGCGCTTCATCACATCAACCAAGTAACAACGAGAAGAACATACTAATAACATAATAACTGTACATTAACCAATAAAATGAGCCATTTAAAATGAATAAATTCACTGCATAAGCCAGCATAGGTTCACAGGTTTAGTTTGTTGGCAAGCTCTTGAAATTATCTACCACTAACTCGTGATGATTTGTGCTTCAAACACACATATTACACATCAATGGTTAAAGACGTCATCCGTCTGTTGTAACAGACTGTCGACTGAAAGGTGAGTGTAGATGAACATTCTGAATATCATCTACTGTTGGTTTTTTCAGTCTCACGGACAGTCTCCTGTCATGAGTTGGACAAGTTTTCAGCTTAAATAGAAAGACCGGGACCACACAGTTGAGGTTCATCCATCTCACAGATGCATCTTTCAAACCGTTGCTGACGTATAACATTTAACGGCACGTGACTCTTGTATGGCTGATTGCGAGTTATATTGTTTACGAAAAGGAAGAAAAACTGTCAGTTTCAAAACAAACCAGATATTCATATCAAATTTTGTTTTCGTCACATCCTCATCTCTATGACGTTGCAAGGAAAAAAAAAAACATCAACGAAGTTTTAGTCCTTCATGTTCTACCTCTACAGCAGTATAAGTAAGATTTCCCCTCCATACCCACTCCTGTGGTGAGTTTGTATGGTAAAACTGTCAACCGCGGGGGTTCCCATTCCTTTCGGTTGTGCTTAATCTTTTTGGTCTAGTGGCATGACGCAACTATATTCGACAACTTTAAGAGGATTAGCACACAATGTCCTGCATAACAGGCATGACTAAATTCTACCAAAGTGACTGAGTCGGCTGCTGTGGAGAGTATCCTCAATCAGGCGCGCTCCCGGCGACCTCTGAATCCTGTGGTGCTGGGACTGCAGCAGACCGAGCCTGGATCGGTCGGCGTTTATGATAGTTGGCATGAGCCATGCCGTAGAGAAAACACGGACGATGGGAGGAGGATAAAAGCTTTCAGCGTGTTTCCGTTACTGTGGTTTGTTTGTGTGGGCATTTGCTACAGCCGAAGCTGTCCGTCAGAATGTTCTGCACTTTTCAGCCGAGGTCAGAATGGAACACAGATGTCGACAGCGCCGGGAGGAGAGAAACAAACAGCAGGTGATGACAACAAATTACTACTGATACTATAATACTACTAATACTATACTAATATAACACCACCAAGCAACGAAAATGCATGCAAAGACTACTAAAACGTTGATGTAACGGTACTTCTTGTCGCTGTCAATGGGCAACGTATTAAAAAAAAAAGGGCACAACCTGCGAAAGAAACAAGGCCCCGGGTGAGAGAGAGAGAGAGAGAGAGAGAGAGAGAGAGAGAGAGAGAGAGAGAGAGAGAGAGAGAGAGAGAGAGATATGGTATTAAGAGAAACAACCAAAAAAAACATAGACAGACAAAGCGTAAACAACCACATTTTCCCACGGTCCATTTGATCTTACGTAATTCAGCTTCACCGTAAATTCATTCAGTTATCTCACGTCGGTTCCCAGAGAACTGGGAGGTAACACCTACGGATAATAATTATCTACTGTGTCTTTTGTCTATCCCTAACTCGTTTGTCCACGTTTCTCTTGGCGGTTCTCTAACATTTATTTAAGATTTATCCCTAAAGGTCAAGGTGAATTCTGCAGAAGTCGACTGGACGAAAAGCTGCAAGTCTGCAGGGCACCACTGCTGGCAGGCTGTCAGCTGACGTGGTGAAAAAAAACCTGTGAGCGATTTATTTGGCGAGCTGTCAGAAATAGTCATCATCACTGACAGGCCGTTTTATTTACCACGGCTCATCGGCCCCCATCCCCGCCTCCACCCACTTCTCCGTTTTTATGACTGGCAGATAGACGCCTGCAGGTCAGCTGTCTAGCTAGGGTGCATTCAGCTACATGATTCACTTCCTTTTTATTCCTTGTACTTTTTTCTCTCGTTTCCTTTCTGTTCAGTTCCCCCATCCCATCCAGTCCCCTCTTTCCCCCCTTACTTATCCCTCCTCCTTTTTCTGACTGAGGGTAAGTGTGTGTGTGTGTGTGTGTGTGTGTGTGTGTGTGTGTGTGTGTGTCTGTGTGTGTGTATGTGTGTGTGTGTGTGCGCGCGCGCGCGCGTGCGTGCGTGTGTGTGTGTAAGTGTGTGTGTGTATTGTGGGCGCGTGCGTGCGTGCGTGCGTACGTGTGTGTGTGTGTGTGTGTGTGTGTGTGTGTGTGTGTGTGTGTGTGTGTGCGTGCGTGCGTGCGTGCGTGCGTGCGTGCGTGCGTGCGCGTGTGTGTATGTGTGTGTGTCACTGTGTGTGTGTATTGTGGGCGCGTGCGTGCGTGGGTACGTGCGGGCGTGTGTGTTTTCTAGCACATGAAGCTTTCCTACACAGATGGTTGAAATCATAGGAAAAAAATGCAACTATCTAAAGAATAGAGAGAGAAAAAATCAAAGACATACTTAGAAAAAAAATGCTGCCAACTATCAGACTGTACACACCTTGGCGGCCCTGTACAATTCCATTTCACCAGTTATTCCCCCATCAAAACAAAAAGCAACATTCCTAACGATCACCATGCCCTTTTGTCCTAACCTCCACGTACAACTACAAGGTGAATGAAGCAAAGTCAGTTAGACAATAGATTCCAAGTCTACATGGGCAACACCGGTGAAAATCAGCTGGTACTTGCCAGACCGTCCTTTTTGTGTCGTTTGTTTTTGTTTTGCTTCATTCTATTTTATTTTATTTTTGGGGGGGTGTGTGTGTGTGTGTGTGTGTGTGTGTGTGTGTGTGTGTGTGAAAAATAGCAACTCAGTAAACGTAAAGACAAAATACTACGACTATCTAAAGAAAGAAAGGAAACAGAACCAGTGAATGCACAGAAGAAAAAACAAAATTGCATTCAAGACTGCTGGGCTCCAGCGCTGGCTGACAACCACTGGTACTGCGGAAGGCTAGTTGGGAGGCGGACGCGGATTGATATTAGCCATCATTAGCGAGAGGCCAATTAGCGAGTTCATCCGCACCTCCCTGTCTATGAGTGGCAGGGGCATCTTGCAGGTCAACCTCCAGCTTTCCACCACCCAAGGTGCATTCAGCCACGCGATTCGCTTCCTTTCCTTCATATCATGTTTTTTTGTTTCTTGGTTTCTTACTTTCCTCTTCCCCTTCTTTCATTCCTTTTTTTTCCCCATCAACCTGCAACTGTTTTGGACTCTGTATCCACCTCGACGATAACACGATTAAATGACCGGTGTTAATGTCTTCATACGAAAAGACGTGTAGCACATCGAACCAGAAGGGCACAGATGAATGAGCAAAAACGGAAATGACGAGATAGATAGATCGGCGGAAGGAAAGGAAAAAATAAGGCGGTGTGGTGGAGGGAGGGATGTATAAAAAAAAAAAAAAAAAAAAAAAAAAAAAGGAAAAAGAACAATGAAAAAAAAACTTGACTGCACACCCTTGGCAGTCCCATAAAATTCTCTATTTTACTGGTCACTCCCCACCAAACAATAACCACCATCACCGCATGACAACCATCCTGCCATTTTGCTTTCAAACTCACGTCTATGTGAATGAATTCAAGCAAATGTTAAGAAGACCCATGCGTGGCACCACTGGTAGCAGGCAGTCAGTCGTTAAGGTGCACGGCCTGTGAGCGATTTGGCGAACTAGCAAGAAAAGTCATGATGATAGACAGGTCATTTTCCGCCAAAGGCTCATTCTGGTTTCCCTGTCAATGTGATTGTTTGCTTGTTTTTGAAGAAGAAGACACGTCGCAATCCAGTTTTTCTCGCTGATCGCAAAACACTTATCTACATGATTCACTTCACATTATTCCAACTTTCTTTTTCACTTTTAAAAGATTCTTTTTTTTTTTAAAAAATTACTTCTCTCATCTCTTCCTTCTCTTTTACGGATTCTGAGGCTCCTCCTCTTGTTTTCTTTTTTCTTCTGGATTTGGATGGTAGGTGGAAGGACTGAGAGGAGGCTCTCTAATCTGCCACATTCAACGAATGGCAACATTAGGGAGCAATACTTTTAATGATGATGGTACTACTTTTCTTGATCATTAATTCAACTAAATACGCGAAGGGTCAAGCCATACTGTTTATAGCTCAGTCGATCCGGGGGAAGGGTTGGGGGTGAGGGTGAGGGTGGGGGGAGTGGCCAATATCACATCTGACAAGAAAGAAACCAAAACATAAAAAATGATAAGTGATGCTGAAAGAAAAGAGTCAGAAGTTGGACGCCTGACAGCAAAATTGTTTTATTTTGATGGAAATGCTGACAGAACAATATGAAGAAGAAAAAAAAATATGGCTGCCAGATTTTTCGCCATTGCCCCCTTAACTGCGAGGAGGTGTAGGCGCGTCAGGGTAGAATGGTGTCCCTTGAGCTTTACTCACATGACGTCTTGCGGGACATGGCGAGAGGCTCGATTTTGCGCGCAGTCGGAACTATGAAGACCGAGGAAGAAGTTTTGTTTGTCCAAGATCAACAGTTATTTTCAAATAAAAACATTACAAAACGAAAAACAAACAAAAAAAAAAGAAAAAAAAACCATCAAGATCTGAACAGCAGCCAGTTAGTGCTTTGGTGTGTTCAAACGTCTGAAGTTACGTATATAACGAAGGAACATATCTGCAGAGAGGAAGACGTTGAATGTCAGGGATGGTCAATGCCCCAAAGCAGCTCAACAAACCTGTTTGCGTCCTGGTTATGGATTAAGCACTTCCCGTATGCGTTAGCAGCAGGGCTCTGCACTGAGTCATAAGTTCAAACCTGTACACAACAGCACGATAGTAACCGACTCTCCCACTTCAGAGGCTGTTGAGTTTTGGGAGAATGCAATATTGTGGGAAGACATCTATTTCATCCATTTCATTTTTCAAAATATATATTTCCTTTATAACAAAATCCAGTGCAAATTCGGATCTGACAAACGTTTTTTAACGCTATTTCTCGCTGAAATAACGACATTATAAAAGCTTGTGTAGCTTCTAATATGACTGAAAACAGTGTTTAAGCTATGGAACCTACATTCTTCTCATTGGTTTAGAGAGGGTACTGGCTTACTTTGTTAAATGTAAATTTAAACCTGTCTGCACGTTATACAAATTCTTCTGGCCTTTCTCCTGTACTGCATACGAAAGCGATTTGTGGGTAATCTTAATAGGTAACTCTAACAAGGAAGATTTTGAACATTATTTCTTAATCTGGAATTCGAAACTTGACCAAGTAATTTTTAATTCTCTTCTCTTCTGCGTGTTGAGCCCGGTGTGTGTCTTTTGCCAGTTCCTGGGTTTCCTCCCTGGGCTTAGGGGGCAATGCCATTCCAGGTAGGTTTGTCTGACAACAGAAATATGGGCGAATATCACAGCTACATATAAACAGACTTCGCTCTTGACCTGTATTGAGGCTGTGTGTTTACTGTGTTATTCTTTGTACCATGGAGTTTTCGAATCATACTACTTCAATTTCTGCCAACGAACCCTCAGTGAGTTCGCTGATACCATAGCCTCGAATCTGCTATAAGTGGTATCAATTTAAAGATCTGACACCCTTACATGGACCCCCAGAGGTCGGTTTGCTATAAACAACACGAACTGAAGTGCACTCTAAATATTCTTTCCCCTAAGGAAAAAGAAAGAAAGAAAGGCGTTTCAGTTAGCAACTTAAAGAGAGAGGGGAATGGGTATCTCCTCCCCTCCCCCTCCCCATTCTTGCTTTTGTCCCCATCCTCCGAAGACGAACGACTACCTCATGCAAATAACACGTCGTGACGACGATCGACTACCTTTTTCCGAGGGAAGGGACCGTGAGGTCAATCTTTAAACTTCCCGAACGTCAGGACTAAGTGACAAAAAAAAAAAAAAAAAAAAAACAGACAAGCAAACAAAAAAAGATCTTTCTACTACGAAGAGAACTCGTGGCTGACATGAGGCCGAATCGACGTTTCCCACATGTGAATCGAGGATTTCTTAACCAGAAAGGAAATTTCACTCCTGACAAAAGTGCTGGATACTCACTCACTCACACACACTCTCTCTCTGTGTGTGCGCGCGCGCGCATGTGTGTGTGTGTGTGTGTGTGTGTGTGTGTGTGTGTGTGTGTGTGTGTGTGTGTGTGTGTGTGTGTGTGTCAGTGTTGGGGGGAGTAGATTCTGAGAAAGATAAAACGTCGCTTTTGTCATGTCAAAAGCATAACGGTACAATTTCTTTTCCTTTTACTCCGTGGGCTTGGATGGTTTTCTTCGGAAAGCAAGGTTTGTTTAAGCTTCTTACTCTTTGTGTGGCTGGTGAACACTAAATAAGTGTACAGATTCTCCTTGTGTGCTACATTTTTTCCGACCCAATCCTATTATTATCACAGCCCTGGCGGTTTAGGTTCCAAGTTCTGTACCCGTGACAAAAGAAAAGGAAGCAATACTAAAGAAATAAACAGAACAAACAGAGAACGACAAGAACAGACCAGCGAGTCCGCTCAGCACTACTTCACCCAAAAGACTGGACTTTCCATCAAAGAGCCAGGAATACAGTCGTCACATACCGTTCCATTTCACGGGTTAGTAGTACCCGCCTGAAAAGACACAAAACCAACGTACGAAATCCGTGCTGCCTCTCTTTTCTGGTCGTTCCATCTTCCCGGTGGCATTACTTGCACGCCGCTCCTTTCGGCTGCTCCCTACACACCCACATCCAGCCAGCACTGAGATGCTGATTTTACCGGTTCATCCGGTCTCCCTGTTTATGTTTTCATGAGTAGCGAATACCTTGCAGGTTAGCCCGCCTTCTGTCCGCCCGTCAGAAAGGAGCATTCCGACATATGAATCATTTCCTTTTTCGCCAATATTGTTTGTTCACTGCAATTTCTTTCTTGATTTTTTCTTTTCCCACATTTTCTTTGTGTGAGTGTGTGTGTTTCTCCTCCTTCACCTCTTTCTTCTTTACGGACTAAGCTCCATTTCAGTCTTTTTTTTTTCTCTTTTCTTCCGGAACTGGAAGCCTTCTCTGACGAATCACATCGTCCTGGAATATATAGGGGGATTGTTTTTGTTGTTGTTGTTCAAACATCCACAGTGACCAAACAAACAGTTCTCGTTTCGCAGGAATTTTTTTTAATCATCGGGACTCCACATTCCCTTCTGCCACATACACCTGGAACCCCCCCCCCCCCCCCCCCCACACACACACACACACACACACACACACACAACCGCCCTAACGTTAAAAAAAAAATGAGGCACGAAAGTACGCACTGGTAAAAAAAAGCATGACTGCTGATGACGATGACTCCAGTTTTTAAAACAGTTATCATCAGAAGGTACGCTGCACGTTCAACAAAGAAGGTACAATGAAATAAAAGAGAGATCGAAAGAAAGACTGGAAGAAAGAAAGAGCGGGAAAAGACAGG
>JADBJO010002420.1:315000-316003 GCA_016801955.1 Conus betulinus
ATGCAAATTACTTATTTATTTTAATATTAGGGTTATTAATAAAGCTTTCAAAACATAACAGCTGAGTGTTATTTGCATTAGTAGCTAGACCTTGTTGATTGTTTTGTTTCCTGAATCGACTATAAATTGTTTGTTTTAACATATTATATATCCCTCTTGTAAAGTAAGATGCAAATATAAAGGCGTCACTGAGTTTTCATTCCTAGCACCTCTTTTTGTTTTTCTGTCAACAAGTTCATTGCCGAAAATACCACAATGTGAGGGAATCTAACAGAATGTGACTTCCGTTCCTTTGCACATTAATACATGAATAAGATGACATATTCCCTTTAAAATGGGATTATTATTGAGCGAGTTAGAGAACTTTACAGACTGTAGAACAGACATCGAATCAACCATAAAGACCACTTCAACAATTGAGTGTGGTAAATCAATTAAATAAGATAAAGCCATAATAATGGCTACCATTTCTGCAACATAACTTGATCTGTGCTTTTCCAATATAATAAGTCTTTTCCACTTTTAGTGAAGGTATTACAAAAGCAGAACCTGCCTGATCAGTAACAAGGAGCCATCAGTGTATACTTTAAGATGATCTGAATATTTTTTATAGTATGCATTTTTACTGTATATGACAAAATATTTGGTTGATCGTTTTTACTAACATCTGTATAATCAAGATCAAAATTTGCTCGGTTCCCTTTCCCAATCAGGAAGAGAATTAGATGTCGTTTTCAACAGAGAATCAAGACTGATGGCGGATTCTTCCAAAAGATCTGCTGCATAGGAACCAATGGTGGACCACCCCTGTGTGTGTTGTGTGTGTGTGTGTGTTGTGTAGCCGCGCCGAGCGCGCGCGTGTGTGTGTGTATTGCTGTGTGTGCGCGCGCGCGTGTCTGTGTGATTGTGTGTGTGGGTGTGTGTGTTTGTGTGTGTGCGCGCGCGCGGCAGAGACAGAGAACAGGGGGAGGGGGGGGGAAGAATGACTTGCTGTGCGCTTTTT
>JADBJO010002421.1:0-97500 GCA_016801955.1 Conus betulinus
GGATTTATACCCATTTTTGCATCTTGTAAGGTTTAGTTGAGAAGAGATCTACAAGAACATCGTCTCGGCTCAAATACAAATTACTGACCATTTTTGTAGAAGAATGGTCTCTAACTGTTTTTACCTGTATTGTAAGAAACGTAAGAATATCTGGACACTGTCTGCAATGTACATAGATCGATCGATAGACAGATAGATAGATAGATAGATAGATAGTTCACAGGTTGAATTATCAGTAAAACCCGCACCGCGCCACAACAAAACGATATCAACAGGTATCATAGAGTAAAATCTGTGTGTGTGTGTGTGTGTGTGTGTGTGTGTGTGTGTGTGTGTGAAGAGGCATAACTATATAATGTTAAATAACAGTTCCACATTTAATTATGTTCTAGGTCATGATTTTTTTGTCAGTAGATAAGCTCACATACTTTGATGAACTACATAATAGGCTCACATACTTTGATGGACAATATGATTAGATGCATAATGGGGTTAAAGCTAATGTAATTAAACATACTTTTTTGCATTGAAAGCTAGTCTAAAGAGGAACCTGCATCAAATCTCCAATGAAAAAGCATGTTTTGATTTCCCAACAGAATACAAGATCTCTGGGAAGAAAGGATAAAACAGCGCCAGCAGGATAATGTCAAGTTCCACATATGCAGTGGAAGGAGAGGATAAAGTTGAACAATATCAAAAAGGAGACGGGGATGCCCACGTTGATGTTAAAGATGACATCACATATGAACAGCAGAGAGCACACTTCGTTATTTACCGCGTGCACGATGTACCACCAGTATTGATGTGGCCTGTATATGGCATGCAGGTGGGGACTCTCTCTCTCTCTCTCTCTCTCTCTCTCTCTAGGAGATGCAAGACTAACATATGTTGGATGCACAGTACGGAAGAATGTAGCACAAAGGATGGACTGGGAGATGGGCAGAGAGATAAAAGTGGTCATGTATTCAGTTAACTACAAGCATGACCTTTGGGGAAGAGTTGAAGGTCACGGCAAAGCAAACTGTGGCGGGACTTTTCGGGAGGAAGGGTGGAGGGGTGGTGGTGGTGGTGGAAGGGAGTGGAGATATACTTGCTGGAAAATGGATAAGCGGAGAAGGGACTGGCAGTTGGGCGGTTTATGACATTCTTTCAGTGTTCTGACGTAAAAAGGTCTAGAGCGCTATTATACATATTGCTCCAGCAGACGCTTTCCTGTTGACGTCTCAGGTTAGATCTTAGCGCCAAATTGTTCCCAATATTTGTTTTGAAGTATTACTGACCCAGCATTGGTCACTCCATATTCAAACATAGCATTTATTACGCCCAGTTCCATCAGATGCAGCTTATGGATTTTTCTAACATCAACTTTCTATTATTGTGTCAAACATGTTAGAAAAATAAAAGGTACCCATTGACAGGACAAGAGGTGTAACCGCGAAAAATCTGACACAGAGAGCCATGTTTACTCCAAACGACTTAAAGGAACTGCTATTTCATCCCTTTTATATAACATTCATGCAAAGGTAATCTTTTGATGAGTCCCACATGCAGTTCGCCAACAACTGAAGAAAAAAATGTGGCAGGCTTCCGTACAAGAAATTCACATTGCATAAAGTCATCCAGCAATGCACACTAAAGACATATCTACTTCGTATGTTCTGAAATATCTTTAGCGTCATGAGAGACAGTTTTTGTGTATTGTCCTTACGTTCATGCTTTCACACCAAACTGTTTTTTCTCGTCGAGAGTTTTTTCACTGAGTTCATTCGCTGAAATGGAAATTGTAGCAACAGTTTTTAAGTCTGAACAGGAGTCAGGTAAGGATGTGTGATATCTGGACTGTTGTTCAAAACGGTCTTAGACTGGGCGGTGCAATAAAACTGAAGTCAAAGCAAGAATTATGAAATAGATCATCTTTTTAAAGGTTAAGGACCTTGCCTGCCATTATTCTATCACACCCACCAACATAAGACGAAGACATCTCGCTCCATAGCCTATGTAAAGCAAGTAGCTATCAGAATAAATCATCCCAAGCTCTTCACTACTTAAAGGAAATGGACCAGACCTATTTACAAGTGGAGATTTATCTACCTGGGCGGCATTATCAGACATTACGGAAGAGCCGATGATGACATTAAGAACCAACTCAGCAAGGCTAGTAATACTTCCAGAATGTTGACCAATATATGGAGGTCACCTGGTACAGCACTGAGACCAAACTGAGATCATACCAGAGCTGTTTCCCTTCGTGTTGGCAGAAGGCTCGGAATGCTTGAGAACGAAAGACAAGGACCTTGTCAAGTTGTCAACTGTCCACACGAAGAAACTTCCAAGTATATTGTATATATTTTCACCAGTGCTACCATCTGTTCACCCAATGCAAGCGACAAGCATGAGTGCCATCGATATGAGGAAGCTTTCCAGATGAATCTGAAACGTTATAGGAAGAGAGCAGGGCAACATTACCGAACTATCCTTCACTGGACAGCAGAAGAAATACGCAAGAGTGGAAGACCTAATTACACAAATTGTCGAACAGCAGAGGGAGAATTGAAGGACCTGAAACTCATCTGGGGTACCGTCTAAAAGAAAGCACAGAACAACCAGCACAGAGGACCATTGCTACTACTCTATATGCCGCGGGGTTGTAAATGTGTAAACCTCTGTATGTTTGGTGACTTTGCATAGTGTTTTTCCAACCAAAGTCTTCTTGTGTGTGTGTGTGTGTGTGTGTGTGTGTGTGTGTGTGTGTGTGTGTGTGTGTGTGTGTGTGTGTGTGTGTGTGTGTGTGTGTGTGTGTGTGTGTAACTTTTTTTTTTTACAGCAAATCCTGATTGGTGTCTGTGGGATATTACTGGTGCCTTTCCTCACCTCCAGCTACATCTGTGCCCGGTCACCTGCCCGAGGTTCGTGCCCAGCTTCTCAGCATCACCTTCTTCATGTGTGGTGTGGCCACCCTGTTGCAGACCATCCTTGGCATCAGGTACACTCCACTGTCTGTCATTGCTAAAATGTTTGCCTTTGTTTCCGTACCTACGAAGTGTCTCTGTGTGTTAAGCAAACACTGTCTGACCGTATGTCTGTGTGTTGTGTGTCAAACATCTGGCTGGCTGACTGTGTCACAACTAAAAGATGTGACTTTGTGTGTGCTGTTTACTGTCCATGTGCGTATGTATTTGTATCTGGAAAGGCTGGCAGTTTATATGTGTCTGTGTGTGTATGCTGATAAATATTTTCATTTGATGTATTACAATGTGATATAACGAAAAGTTGTGATGTGGTGTGTTATTATGTGATTTGTGTGATACAATGATATGTGTTAAGATGTGATGTATTATGATGTGTGATTTTATGTGTTGTGCCATGATGTATGAAGATATAATGTGTGAGGATGTATTAAGATTTGATATGTAAGTTTTAATTCGTTGTGATTTGATGTATATGGTCTGATCTGTTACGAACAAACTCTCACATTAACTCAGATACCGTGTGTCTCCCTGGCCGCTTATAAATCCAACTTTAGAATGTTTGCAAAGGATTTATATGTGCAAAACAATTGCTAGCATTGTTTTTGGGGTGTATCGTCTGCGTTGGATTTCCGTGTTTATTTAGCAAATACTGATTGTTTTGATCTGAGAAAAAAATGGGGATTAGTGGAGAGGGAATGTGAGAGGTGAGACGGGATAACGGCATTGTTGATAGTAATTGACTGTTTGAATGCTGAATGCTTTTCTGTCTGTTTCTGGTTTTCTTTCTTTTTCTTGTTTGCCTAGTTTGTAGTCTGATATGTGTGCTTGTTCATTTTAAAAGACTAGAGCATTCCGCTGAATAAGTCAATTTTATTACAAATAATTAAAATTATGATATGAAATACATGGTCTGATCTGTTAAGATGTGATGTGTTCTGATGCAATGTGATTTGATGTGATATGATGCAAAGTGACACGGTGTATGATATGATTTTATGATGATGTGGTTTCTGGTCAGACTGCCCATTGTCCAGGGATCGGCGTTCGCCTTCCTCTCTCCCATCGTGGCCATGATGAATCTGGACACCTGGAAGTGTCCATCCCCAGATCAAGGTCAGTGTGGAAGGGACGCTTTGTCCTGTGTAGTTAGCCCGGTCTCCTAACACCATTCACACTGGAAGCTTGGTTATCACGTGGGGAGACTGGTATACATTTCCACAAACCCCTTCTAATGGTTGGATAGAATCAGGAACACATTATGTTATTGCAGAAACATTCTGTTTAATCTGCATGGTTTGGGACGGAAGTATTTTTGTTTTCGTTGTGTTTGGGATTTTTCATTTCGTTCGGACGTGATACCTCTGTGCCTTGGTCTATTTCTGATGCATTCCCTTTGTTCTGCTACAGAAACACACTTTCTGGTTCTAACGTTAGAACTAAAACTTACGATGAATATTCCTCACACACCTTATATTAGAAATAAAAACTCGCATTGAAAACTCTGTGTGCCTCTACCATTAGAAATATAATACAATGAAAACTCTTTATGGTACTTAGAATTATAACTTGTAGTAAACACTTTCTGTGCCAAAAACATCAACCGTAAAACATGGTCCATTCCTTGTGTACCTCTAACACAGAATTGACACTCAATAAAATTATTTGTACAACTAGCAAAGAACTTAATTTAAACTTGCAGTGAACATCCGTGATACTGCTGAAACACAAGATCTCAAACAATAGATAAATGTAGAATTTCATGCTTATTACGAGGAAATCGTTCTTCGTTCAGTTTCGTATAATTACTAACGGAGTAAGTTTATTTAGAGACTTATTTTGTGCAACTCATACACACACGCGCGCGCGTGTGCGCACTCACGCACGCACGCTCGCTCGCGCGCGCGCACACACACACACACACACACACACACACACACACACACACACACACACCGTACGCACGCACGCATCTACGTAAAAACTTGCACGTGCGAACACACACACACACACACACACACACACACACACACACACACACACACGCGCGCGCGCGCGCGCGCGCGCGCGCATATACACACACGCATGCACGCACGCACACGCATGCACGCACGCGCGCGCGGGCGCGCGCACACACACACACACACACACACACACACACACACACACAAAACCATTTCCTCCTTCACATCAAAGCACTTCACACACAATCTATTTGTTTCAGAATTAGATCCCGACGAAGAGGAACCGTGGAAAACCCGCATAAGAGAGGTGGGGTTTTCTCTGGTAAATCTTTGCAATGTGTATGTGTAATACAGTTTTAGCGGAAATATTCTGTAAGGAATGTGGGAAATTGTCAACTGTTATCCTTGAGACAGAAGATCTTGCGCTGGCAGACCGGGGACCCTCTGTCCATGCGGTATCATCTCTAAGACATAGACTGTTTCTATCCTTCTGTAGAACGTTGTCTCTGTCTGTATAACCTCCACCCCTACCCCTCTACCCCCTCCCCCCTCCCCCGGCCCATCTATCACTCCTGGAGATGTGTGTTTTCAAAACCTTTGTAATTTTGAGACTGCATGGGTGTATGATATTCCTCCAGCACAGAGTCATAGCAGGATATAACACGGTATCCCTACTGGTAGTGACTGTTTGGGAATGTAGTTTCTTGAAGTCTTATTCGTGTCTCTTCACATTGGTACCAAGCAAACAAAAACATGAACAGTGTATCCACTAATGCAAACTTTACAACCTTGGAAAGAGTGCATATCCTATCTTGTACAAATAAAACCAAAACGGTGCATCAACAAGCAGGACGATCACACGGGTCAGTGTTTATGGCATGTCTTGGGCTGAAGACAACATCTCACTCTATTCGCTCTGTTAACACAACTGTTTTCAAGGATAGCTTCAGCCTAGCCACCAAGATGAGGCGGTTGTCAATCTCTATCAACGTTTGCCACTGAAGATCACTTATAATGTCCATCAGTTCTCTAGGCAGAATGTCTTCTGAGAACCTCTGGATTCAATGCTTTTATTTACCTGCAGGCCATTCTTTCCCGAAGGGATTTAGAATTTTTTAAGCCTAATGCACGTTCGCCTTTTACCAAATGAAAGCGTGGTTGTTTGCTCATTCACACGACGAAGCTGCAGGAAGCTTTGCAAGGTGGCAGGAGACTTAGGGCTGTCCCTACACAGCCAGACAGAGACCGTGACCCTCCACCAGTGTGGAATTTTGCCGGGCACGTGGCATACTCGGTTTATCAACGCTTATATACTCGGACCTTTCATAGAAATAGTAGACAAATAGTTTCATTTCTTCATGTCTTGCAGTAACCGGTATCGTTTCTACATTTTTTAATGCACAGCTTTTGTATTTCTTACGAAGCTGCCTAGGCTGGGACACCCTGAAAAACATGTATGTCTGACACTGCATTACACAATGCTTGTTCCATGTATTTGCACCAGACTGGAGATATTCAGAAGAACCCCTTTTGTTACCTACACCGGTGTTTTAGAGGTAACTGATGCTGTTGTTTCTGACATAGCACACAACAATGATAAACACATCTACGTCTCTTGGATATGTCGTTACTTGATGGAAACTTGCAACACTGCAGGTTTTGTGTCTACCTCCTTTTTAACTGAGGAAAGGTCAGCTGTGGATCATAAGGAACTTTCAAAGTGTCTTCGCTGAAGACACAAGTGCAGCAACTTTACCGTAGTGATACAGATTCTGTGTCCATGCCGTTTGAAGCATACTCCGCCTACTGGCAGCCCACACAGAATGATTTTAGAATTTCCATTTTGTATTGACTATCGGAAAAAGAGATCTTCAATCCTTAGGAATTTTTGTTTATGGGTCTTGTGACAGGTATGACTGTCGTTCCCCGTTTTTCTCGTTCAGAGGCTTGATGGAATTCCCTTGGTAGGTTCCAGTGAGAACTTGGACCCTTTCTGACCCTGCCAATTCACCAAATGTTTACAGTAGTTTAACCATGCTGAAGTAAGGACCTTTCAGTCCATGACGCCAGTGCACAGGTAGTGCTATTATTGTTCAAAATCGATAAGCTTTTCCACCACTGCATTCGTAAGCCTCAGCTTAGCCTGTCTTGACAGGATGTTCTTCTGAATTGACAGATGTCCATGAAAGAGGATTCACGGTGTAAGTCGGAGCTTTTTCCAGGCCGATGTCATGCCTCATGTCAATATCAATAGCTGGCTAAAGAGATTCCTTTATGCTGCAATGTGGATAGCCCTGCTCTTTGAAGACTGTATGTCTGTCGTCACATGTTTATGTGGAAAAGTCTTCACTGACATTTTTTTTTCATTGAAGAGTGGAAGCGTGTTGTCCTGTCCACTGCCTTCTGCAGAACAAATCAGTGAAATTGAAGTGTCCGCGTTGTTCAACTTAAAGATAGTTCGTGATTTCAGGGGATGCTAGCTCGCCAGATACAATAAAACAAAACTCATCTGTCACTAATGTCAAATAGACTTGATACTGGAAAGATTCGATCCTCTTTTGTATATCGTGTTCCCTTTTATGATTTCAAATGACCTAGTGTCTTTGTGACTTGCTTTCTTTTCATCTTTCGTTCATGCCACTTCCATTGTTGCGGCAGGAAGCCTGTATGAAACCCCGTGTCTCGTGTGTCGTGACACATCGTTGGTGTAAAATCTGTATTGAACTCAGTGTTGCCAACGAGGACTTTGCGTGTCTTTTATTTCTGTGTTCAATGGGCTGAACCGCAGTAGTGCCAGAAATAGCCACATTAGACCTGGAAATACCGAGTCCCCCTCTCCCAGGGAAATTTATCAGCCGATGGACGAATGTGTTTGATGTTCAGGATAGCAAGGAGAGCAACGAAATAAACGCTTAGATACTTAACATAGTTATCCATCGCAAACAGCACCAGGCACATCTCTTGCATTCAGGCAAGATGTAGATTCACATTGTGTTTGTTTTGTTGCCATCAGGAACTTCAGAAATCAACCACAGTTAAGCTGTCTTGCCAAGAAGTCCATTTTTACTACTCCGGCCTTGTGGAGAATACTGTTGACAGAGCTGTTAGCATCCAACAGTCAATTTTTACTCTCTGGCCTTGTGGAGAATATTGTTGACAGAGCTGCTAGCACCCAACAGTTTCCACAGCAGACAGCATCCTTCCCAGGGTTCGACGGAACAGTTTCTGCACCACGCATTTCTTGGAGAACTTCTTCTTCTGTCGCCAGGAATGTGAGAACAATATTTGTCTCTCTTGTGCTTCATGAACCAGTTTTGTGTACACGAGGAACACGTTTGTAAATGCTTGCCAGCAAACACTCGCTCATTTGATGTGCGTCCTACATATCTGTTTGCCATCAGCACCAAGAACGGAACAGATTGTGTGAAAGCTTTCCAGTCTGACAAAGAGGTCTTGGAAGAGACTACTCTACCACACTGAGCCATTAAATAACGAATGTCATATCTTGTCCAACTTGCAGTGTCATTGCCTTTGATGCTCTGATGATTCCTGGACTGCGCACGTTTTTGTACTCGAGTGATGAATGGGTACCATGTGTCAATACAGACTATCATCTAACAGTTCTGCTGTGAGTGACACACGATCATCCCCATCCATGCACAAGTTGGTTACTGTCTCTGGCCCCAATACTGGGAGAACATCCACGAAGAGTTAGGCACTTTAGCTTTGTAGACTGTCCCTGCGTTTCAGAATGAATGTCCCATAACGTGCAATGTGGAAGCAAATAGGGATATTATCAACATATCTTTGACTCTTTTACAGCTACTGAGAAAAAAGGAAAGTCTACATAGTCAGATCGCAGACATTTCCAGATCAAAGAAAGTACTATTTTCATTGACATAAAACAAAGACGGGCGAGACACAATACTTCTTGCCAAATACAGGACTAAGGTGTACAAGTCTAACCAATTTTGCTCAATATAGTATTCAGACGGAATCTATCTTTTCAAATACAGATTTGATACGAGATACAATTTGCCAGATTTAGGACAAAGAAGAGATCTAATATATTTTGCAAAAAAAAGAACTAAGACAGCAAAGGTAATTAATATTTTGGAAAATATAAATGAGATCCAAAAGCTACCTGTTGCGTACCTTCCTGAGGTTGGTATTGTTTAAGGCTAATATTATTAAGATCACAACTGCAACTGCCGCTATTACAACAACAACAACAACAACTACTACTACTACTACTACTACTACTACTACTACCACCACCACCACCACCACCACCACCACTACTACTACTACTACTACTACTACTACTACTAGTAAGATCACAACTGCCACTACTACTATTACTACTACTACTACTACTACTACTACTACTACTACTGATGATGATGATGATGATGATGATGATAATGATGACAATGATGTTGATGACGCTGCTGCTGCTGCTGCTGATGATGATGATGATGATGATGACAGATTCAAGGCAACCTGATGCTAGCCTCACTCACCCAAGTCGTCCTGGGGGGAACGGGTGTGGTGGGTTTCCTGCTACGTTTCATTGGCCCTGTCACCATCATCCCCACCATCGCCCTCATCCCCTTGGGGTTCATCTCCACTATCACTGACTTTTCCGAGAAGCACTGGGGCGTGGCCGCTTTGTGAGTGGTTCGCTTGTGGAATTGTGGGTGCAAGGGAGGGGAACGGGTGGAGTGTGTGTGTGTGTGTGTGTGTGTGTGTGTGTGTGTGTGTGTGTGTAGGGGAGGGGGGACATAGTTGTGATAGATGACGGTAGTAGTGACGGTGCATGTTTATGAGAGGTGACGATAGTCATGATGGTGTATGATTATGAAGGGTGACTTAGGAATGATGGGGTGTAGTTGTGAGAGGTGACGATAGTCATGATGGTGTATTATTAGGAGGAAGGGTGGCTTAGGAATGATGGGGTGTAGTTGTGAGATGTGATGATAGTAATGATGGTGTATAATTAGGAAGGGTGGCTTAGGAATGATGGGATATAGTTGTGAGATGTGATGATAGTAATGATGGTGTATAATCATGGAGGGTGACTTAGGAATGATGGGATATAGTTGTGATGGAAGTAATGATGGTGTGTAGTGATGAGAGATGATGATAGTAATGATGGTGTGTAGTGGTGAGAGGTGATGATAGTAATGATGGTGGAGAGTTATGTATAATTATGAAGGGTGACTTTGGAATCATGGTCCATAACTATGAAGGGTGACTTGGGAATGATGGGGTATAGTTGTGAGAGGTGATGGTAGTAAGGATTGTGTATAGTTGTGAGAGGTGATGGTAGTAAGGATTGTGTATAGTTGTGAGAGGTGATGGTAGTAAGGATTTGTGTATAGTTGTGAGAGGTGATGGTAGTAATGATGGTATATAGTTGTGAGAGGTGGTGGAAGTAATGATGACGCATAATACAGAGTGGTGATGGAGGTGGTGACGTCTTGTATCTGTGGCAGACGGTAGTAATACGGATGGTGTATACTAGTGAAAGCTGATAGCAGTAGTTGTGATAGGTCTATGGTTGTGAGAGGTGAAGGCAGTTATGATGGGGTATAGTTATGAGAGGTAATGATAGTAACGATGTTGTAAGAGGTGCTGGTAGTGATGATGGTGTACATCTGTGAAAGCTGATGGCAGCAAAGAAACAGCCTGTAGCGGTACTGAACACCAATGCAAAATACAAATGAAACACACAAATCAAGGCACGAAATAACGCTTATTCAACACAAACTACCAAGCATGCAAGTGAATTTCTTTTTACTAGTATGTATTCTTACGATGTGATAAACAACAGACATAGAGTGTGCACCAAAATATATTCCCCAGATTACAGCTAACATGAACATAATTATGTGTTAAAGAGGACCTGGAAACTGAGGACAGCACATAAAAAGACCAGGGCAGGAAAGAGAGAAAGAGAGAGAGAGAGAGAGAGAGAGAGAGAGAGAGAGAGAGAGAGAGAGAGAGAGAGAGAGAGAGAGAGAGAGAGAGAGAGAGATTTGTCTAATCCTGACAGTGCCTTTGTGTATGGAATGTGCTTTCAGCACGTGTGGGTCTCATCCTGCTGTTCTCTCTATGGCTGGGGAATCTTCAAGTACCTGTTCCCCTCCTACTCCAAAGACAGGGGATGCCACATCACGCGTTTTCCTGTCTTTGTCGTTGTATCGGTGAGTCCGACAGCATCTCTCTCTCTCTCTCTCTCTCTCTCTCTCTCTCTCTCTCTCTCTCTCTCTCTCTCTCTCTCTCTCTCTCAAGGGGGTTTAATCTTGCATTTGACCTAGTTTTCATGCTTATATTTGGATGACAGTTTCAATCTTATTTGTGTCATATATTCATTGTTATTGTTTCACACCCCTTCAAATGGGGCTTTGGCCTTTTTGAATAAAATTCTGTTCTGTTCTGTTCCATTCTTTTCTGTTCTCAAGGTGTCTTTTCTGCTTCGGGAAGTGTAAATTGATGCTGACGTTGCTGTGTTTTTGAAGTTTGGATGTCTTTGATACATTGTTTTCTGTGGCCCAGTCGTCGTTTTGTTAGAAATCTTAATGCTTTTTACTAACATGTTTATGGTCCCGTCTTGCTCTACAATAGGCATCACATATTTTCAGTAACGTCCCCACATTCGCTTTACTATTTTCAGATTCCTTATCGTACCAATCACTGTTTTGTTTGTTTGTTTTTTTATTAGTTGCATTTAAATGAATTTTCTTTTTCATACAGCCTCCAGAGGTTTTTTTTCATCTACTCATTGAACACATTCAAGGCATCTGAACAGTTATGGCTGATTAGATCAGTAGCATGGGATTCAGAGATTGAAAATGTAAACACCAACAGAAAACCATGGATTGTTGAAGTTATAATAACTATGTCGATGGAAATATCCATTACTTTTTTTTTAAAAAGAACGTTGTGTTATTATTAGAGCTATCGTCGATGATGATAGTGATGATGTTGATTGTGATGATGATGGTGATGATAATGATGATGCTAACCCCACAGCGGAATAAAGTGAGCGAACATATGACTGTTCCAGATCACAGTTCCACACATATCTTTCAATGAACTCATCCCTTTTATCAGCATTTGCTCAACAAGCGTTTTCTCAGTAAACTTGAAGAGTAGCTCCACAGATAAATGACCTGATTCAAATCCCTCTGAAAACCATTAATTTGCGCACAATCCATTAAGGATGTATAAACCAAGTGCAGAACACGTATTTAAAAGACATGTTCCAGAACTGTTGAGCACACTATCAGCTGATCTTCTGGTAGAAGACACCTAACGCCTATCAACGTTAACACCATAATCATCACTGTCATTTAGTATGTCTGGCGAAATACTAGCTGTTCTACTGTTCAGATCACCAGGTAACATGATATAAGCATCTTTATATTCAAGCATGCAATCAAAAATACAATCTTCCAGTGAACTGGCACCATTGCCAGTCTCAAAGTGTTCACAGTAAGGCGAACCTTCTGGTGGTACATAGGAACACACATACAAAACATCTTCTGAAACACCAAATAAACATTTGTCGATTTGAAATACAGTTACATTGGAATAGTTCACTTTCACTTCACGGATTAACGACATAAAATTCATTTCTCATTAGATTCCCCCTGAATGTCTACTTTGCCTACTAAATTTGATAGCAGGTTTGCTGAATGCTGTGTACCCAGCGAAAACGCAGGACTGGACTTGTTCAACAAATGTTTCAACCAAGCATATTAAGTTAAATGCAAACAGGAAAGGAAGGAAATCTCAATTATTAAGTCTGGAAACAAGACAATTGATGTTCCTATGTGTAAGAAGGAAATATGTTTCATATCAGTTTTGTTATTTGGATATATATCATCAGCTCCGTTACGAGTACATAACTTTACAGAGGCTCTCTGTGACACTGCTTCTTGAGTTTCACATTTTTCTATTCTCTGCAGAGACAGGTGTTTACTAAGTGATGGGAAAAAACAGTCAACATCTGTAAAACTATCAAAATGTGTCATTAGGAATTTACCCTCGTCAAAATATGACACTGATGATGTACATGAATAACATAATCTTTGTTTTAAGATGCCCCCTTATTACAATTCGAACAATTGTTGTTCATGGTAGTATTACAATGATTCTGTTCAGATGACCCCAGATCACAATTTTCCATAGCAACACCGTTACTTAACGAACAATGCTTAGTATCAAATAAAGATCTTCGCTCTATCTCTTTTCCATCAGACAAATTATCGCCCAACACACATAAAAGCAAAACATATTCATTCAAACAATCAGTTTTATGTACAGAAGCAACATGTTTACAAATGGAATCAAAGTTTTCGCCCCCCCCCCCCCCCCCCCCCCCCCCCCCCCCCGCCACTGTCGTCTTTTAAAAAAAACGGAATGACCCGGACCTGGGACGGGCTTTTCAGAAACTCCGCCTGATAGTGTTCTTGAAGGTGTGTGCTTCTCAGCTCTCCTATGTTTACAGTCGTTTGTTTACCTGGTCACTTAGAGAATGTATAATTCCTGTTTTATGGAAAAATGCCACTGTATGTCCTGTTCCCAAAAAACGCAACCCAAGCTGTTTAAATGATTACCGACCAGTTGCCCTCACATCTGTTGCAATGAAATGTCTTGAAAGAATTGTCCTCAGTTATGTTTTAAAAGATACTACACACAGTACCAAGACCCGTTTCAGTTCGCATACCAACAGAACAGATCAACAGATGATGCCACACTCACACTTCTCCATCATGCTTTTTCACACCTCGAAAAACCTGCCTCCTTTGTACGCATTCTCTTTATTGATTTCTCATCAGCATTCAACACCATACAACCACATCTGATGGCAAAGAAACTCATTAACATAAATGTGGGTAACAAGCTCATTCTTTGGATAATTGATTTTCTTACACAGAGGACACAGTCTGTTCGATATCAAAGTGTTGTTTCGTCTTCCAGAGTCATTTCAACTGGCGCACCCCAGGGTACTGTTTTATCACCAGTGCTTTTTACTCTGTACACAAATGATTGTTCAGGAAGTGATTCAACTTTGTACATTAAATATTCAGATGACTCAGCACTTGTAGATCTTTCCAACTCTGATTCTGTTTACTTCAAGGAGGTTCAAAGATTTGTTGACTGGTGCGATCATAACTATCTTGATCTGAATGTAACAAAAACGAAAGAAATGTTGATTGATTTTAGAAAGAATCCAAAAGCTGTACCACCACTTTTTATCAAAGGTGCTGAATAGAACGTGTTGAATCATACAAATATTTAGGAACTTTTATAGATAATAAGCTGAATTTTAAATCCCATGTTGAGTATGTCCACAAAAAAATGTCAAAACCAGATTATATTGTCTTCGCAAGCTGCGATCATTTCATGTGAATACTGACATTCTTCTTCGGACATTTTATTCATGCTTCTTGGAATCTGTTCTAACTTTCTCATTTATGTGTTGGTATGGTGGGGGTTGACTGTGAAGAGCAGAAATGTGCTTGAGAAAGTGGTGAACGTGGGAGGAAAAATCGTTGGTGAGAGACAAAAAAGTCTGAGTGAGCTATATAGGTGCCGTGTTAGTTGTAAAGCGAAGAAGATTACGTGTGACCAGACCACACGTCCTTGCAAATCAGTATGACCTTCTTCAGTCAGGACGAAGATATCGATCGGTTAAATGCAGAAGTGTCAGATTTAAACAAAGTTTTATTCCCCTGTCCATTGATTTCTTGAACCGAGAAGATGTTTAATTGAAATCCAAATTCCTCTATATGATGTATGTCATATGTGAGAAAATGGGTAATGTGGCTAAATTATTGTTTATTTGCTGTGAATGTGTGTGACCACAAATTAATTTCTCAAATTGAGATAATGGCTGAACTACAGTGACCCGATAGGCCAACGCTTCAACAGCCCACTGCACAGCTACACGCATGCAAAGGTGGCAGCTGTATGGCAGAACCCAGGCGACAGAGCATACCGCAAGCACATGGAATCCCACGTGATCAGCCGCTTGGGAACCATCCAGCCTGCAGGCATCAACACCAGAGTGATGGACCCTTAGTGCCCCCTGTGCCCTCTTGTCTCTTTTCTCTTCTCGCTTTTCGCTACGTCTGTCCCCCTGTTGCCCGCCTCTCTCTCTCTCTCTCTCTCTCTCTCTCTCTCTCTCCCTTTCGCCTCCCCCCTCTCCTCCCCTCTTTTTCTCTCTGTCCCTCTTCCACCCTCCCCCCTCTCTCCCCCTCCCTCTCTCACTCTCTCTCCTCTCTCTTTCTTTCTCTTCCCCCTCCCTCTCTCCCCTCCCTCTCCTCTCTCTCTTTCTCTCCCCCCCCCCATGTCACACACACACATACACACACACACGCGCGCGCGCGCGCGCGCGCGCGCGCGCGCGCGCGCACGCACGCACTCTCACCAACACACACACTGTTACACGTTTTCAACTTTAGGTAAACCACAACCCTCCTTTTCCCCTCTCTTTTACCACCACCCACCCCTCCCCTTAGGTAACTGTTCAACCGTCCCTTTCTCCTTGTAAGTAATGCTCACCTTTTTTCTTCTTTGCCTTTTCCTTTTTGTTTCTTCTTAATTACTTCTCACTGTTTTTCGTTTTACCTCTGTCTTGGTTTTGCTCTCTTCTCTTCTTCATTGTTTACTTTTCTCCCCATGAAGAAGGGCCTGGGGCCCGAAACGTCGGGATAACAATCTGACCGCAAGGACAGCTACCACATTCCGGTCAGTTTGACCCTTTTTCCTCTGGTTTTTTTACATGTGCACCCAGAGCACCCTTCGCAGTGACAGGGCCACTGTCCGTATTTCTGCGCACCCTTTGTCGCACGATCATCTTTTACACAACTGGGTGATTTAACCGGTGTCAACTCGGGCTGGCCATCCCGCCCCCCTCGCCCCATACGATTTCTTTAAAATTAAGCCCTTCACCAAGTCTGTATATTTTGCCTCTATTAGGAGATGTTCAAAAACCTTTGCTGCATGGTTTCCTCCACTGTGTGCCTTTTTCAAATGAAGAGTCAGCTGTCTTTTCACCTCTCTGACTCGCAAAGAAAAGTCATCATCGATAAAAAATTTGGCTACCATTCAGTTTATGTTTGGCTTTCATGATCTTCTCTTTGTCTTTGAAAAAAAGTGCACTGTGCTATCATAGGAGAGTTCGGTTTGGCATTCAGACAATGCACACGGTCGAATTGAAAGTCCCAAGTCAAGTTAAGCTTGTCCGCAACCATGTCTCTCAACACACCTTCACAATCTGATGGAGTTTCATTTTCCCTGCGATAGAGTCCATAAAACAGTAAATTATTCCTCTTGGAACGTTCCTCGAGGTCATCAGTCTTTCGTTCCAGTTCCGGCACTTTCTTCCTCAAGTCTTCATTGCTGCCACGGAGATCGTCGTTCTCACGCCGTAAGTCTGCAATCTCCTCCTTTAAGGAACGCTTCTCTTCCTGTAGGACAGACAGACCGTCACGGATGTCCTTGATGTCTCCCGACATCTGATCGAACTTGGGAGTTCATGGTCTGGAGTAAGGTCATCAGTTCCAAACTGGAGGGTTCTCCAGCAGACGACAAAGTTCTGGTCGTGCTGGCAGAGGAGCTCTCAGTGTCCACGCTAGCTCTGCGTCCATCACTTGTCAAGGTAATCTGTCGCTGAGAGTTCTTAGCTGGTCCTAGGTTCTGTTCAACATCTCCACACTGCGGCAGAAAACTCCCCCACAACAAAAGCACGAGGAGGCAACCTATGGTGACACCGCCCGCTATGGTTTTGATTTTCACGGTGCGCTTGGCAAATCGCTTTCTCGCTCTCTTCAACATGAAAGCAATGAACACGGGATGAAAACAGCGACATCTCGCACGAAAATCTATATTTGAAGAAGGCATGGTTCTTCACACAGCTCTCAGCAAAGCCTCAACTACAAGCACCGTCTTTGTTCGTTAATATTGACGAATTAATTGGGAGCAAACACAGAGCAACTGTCATCTCTGAACATAGTTCATGTACCCCCCGAGAGAGAGAGAGAGAGAGAGAGAGAGAGAGATGTGGAAAGATATGTGTCAAGACAAGGACTCGCGCACACTGAAACACAGAGGGTCTCCATTGTATTCACGGGATCTGTCGACATTGTTGTATATCATATCTACATTGCTTTCACAACGCAGTCATTGTTTGCTGGCAGTGTCATTGCAGTTCTGTTGTTGCAATCTTGGATCGTCTGTAGTAGACTACTTCAACATTTTGCTGCTATAATGTTGGATTGCCGGTTGTTCTAATGCTTTGTTGCTGCAATGATTGATTGTTGCAATTTTTAACATTCTGTGGCTGCAATATTGGATTGTAAGTTGCAGTTTAAATATCCTGTTGCTGCAATGTAAGACTGTCAGTTGTGCTCTTGGCACTCAGCTGCTGCAATATTCGAATGTCAGTGGAACTTTTAATATTATGTTGCTGCAATGTTGGGATGGCTTGTTGTATTTCTTCATATTTCGTTGCTGTAATGCTGAATAGTCTGTTGAGTATTAACATTATGTCGCTGCATTGTTGAATTGTCTGTTTTACTTTTAACATTTGGTTACTGCAGTGTTAGATTTCTGGGCAGCCTAACGAAGGAACAAACAAATCACAAAACACATCTAAAACCACTCCTCTATGAAACCATTGGACTGTCAGTTGGGAAATGAAATGAACAAATATTATTAGATCCGATCGAAAGAATCGAAGTATTGATGTGTAACTTCTTAGAAATGATGCATACACGCACGTGCACACAAACGCACATACCCAAAGACAGTACATTTTCAAGGCGGTGCGGCCAAAGGAGGAGGAAGAAGGAAAGAAAAGTATCGGCAAGAAAGTGCCCTACCTTGCAGCATACGTAGCCGGCAGAAAGTGCCCTACCTTGCAGCATACGTAGCCGGCAGAAAGTGCCCTACCTTGCAGCATACGTAGCCGGCAGAAAGTGCCCTACCTTGCAGCATACGTAACCGGCAGAAAGTGCCCTACCTTGCAGCATACGTAGCCGGCAGAAAGTGCCCTACCTTGCAGCATACGTAGCCGGCAGAAAGTGCCCTACCTTGCAGCATACGTAGCCGGCAGAAAGTGCCCTACCTTGCAGCATACGTAGCCGGCAAAAAGTGCCCTACCTTGCAGCATACGTAACCGGCCACGGCCAACGATGCATCGTTTCTCTGTCCGAATATTATTCAATGACACACATTAGGGTAATAACTCCTTAAACTAACGCAAAAAAAAGAAACATTTTAACTTAGGAAGTTGCTGGTGAACATGGTGATGATGCCAGAGATGGAAAAGACATGGTCCCATGCAACATCTCCTTCCGTGCTTAGTGAACATGGTGATGATGCCAAAGATGGAAAAGACATGGTCCCATGCAACATCATCTCCTTCCGTGCTTAAGGAAGAAAATGACCCAAGATGCGCCCGAAGGTATCCCAGTGGCAATGAGCCGAAGTCATGTGAGATATAGACCACCTCTCGGAGAACTTGGATGAAGAATCCTCCAATTCGATAGGTGTGGCTTCCTTTCCAACAGCAAGGGACCAAGGTGAAAAGATGGCGCCAGCGTGCGCGCGTGCGTACACACGCACACAAACACGAACCCTGGTCATGTGACTGAACAATGAGGGTGTTGTGCACTGATGGCAAGGTGTGTCTGCCCCCGGTCCCGGTTGAGTGTGGGGTTGTTGGCAGGAATATGGATAGCCTCCTTCACCCCACGCTGAAACCATCCATTGTCACGGTCGAGAACGCTGATGTTGTCATATTCGAACAGATGTTGCTGGGCGTGCAGGTGGGCGTCTACTGGTGATAATTCCCTTTTGTGTTCTGTCAAGTGTTTTCGAAGGTTTCTCTCAGTTTCCCCAACATAGTTCTCTTGACAGTCACGACAGTCTACTTGGTAGATCACTCCAGACCTGTCCAGTTTGTTAGTTTTGTCCTTGGGGGCGACCAGCCGGCTGCGGATGGTGTTGATAGGTTTGGGATGTATGGAGACGCTGGTTTTCCTGATCTTTCTGCTCAAGGCTTCAGTCACACTGCGGACATAGGGGATGGTGACATGTCCCTTTACGCCTGGTTTGGTTTTGTTTGGTGGTAGGATGCGGTGTGATCTTCTTACTAGCGGGGATGTTCCTCACCCACTTCTCATAGCCTGATATGGTGAGAACCAGTTTGAGGTGTTCCATTTCTTGGTTTTTGGCATCCTGAGTAGAGCAGATGGTGTTGGCCTGATGGGTAAGGGTGCGTATCAGTCCGAGTTAGTGTTCCAGCGGCCGGTGGCTTTCAAACTGTAGGTACTGTTCAGCATGGGTAGGTTTGCAGTACACACTGAAGGAGAGGCTGTCCTCTGTCCGAGTAATGTGTGTGTCTAGCATGGCAATCGAGTTGTTCTCCTCCCACATCATGAGTGAATTTAATAGCAGGGTGTTGACTGTTCAAATGGTTAGTGAAGTCTTCCACCAGCTCCGTCAGGATGGTCATGGTGTCGTCCACGTAGCAGCCCCAATAGCGTGGAAGAGAATGGTAAGACGCCAGGGCCTTCTCCTCGAAGTCCTCCATGAAGAGGCTGACTACAATGGGGCTGACTGGAGAGCCCATGGCCGCTCCTGCGGTCTGCTGGTAGAAGTTACCTTGGAACGTGAAGTAAGTGGTGTTGAGACAGCAAGCCAGGAGTTCACAGATGCTGTCCACGGAAAGCGTAGTACGCTGGGGCAGAGTGTCGTCAGCCTGGAGTCTTGCTCTGATGATGTGGATGCTTTCTTCGACGGGGACGCAGGTGAACAATGTCGAAACATCATATGATACCAGGCACTCGTCAGGAGAAAGGGTGTAGTCTGCCAGTTTCTGAACCAAGTCCGCACTGTTGGTGATGTGGTGTTCTGTCGGGCCAACCAAAGGAAACAGGATGTTTGCTACAAATCTCGCCGTCTCATACATGAGGGAACCTCTGGAAGCGACTATGGGATGGAGAGGGATGTCTTTTCTAGTGCACCTTAGGAAGGCCATAGGACTTGGGGACATCAGTGGTTGATGGGTACAGTTTTTTTTTGTTTTTTTTTTTGTAAAGGTCAAGGGAAAGTCCGCCCACCTACTTGAGACGTTTGAGCCTTGAGCTTGGTGGCTACCTGTTGGTGGGGTCTTTCTTGAGAGGCTGGTAGGTTTTTCTGTCATTCAACATTGATTCAGTGCGTAGTTCCAGTTCATGGGAGCCGGGTCAGTTAGTGCCACAACATATTGTGTCTCGTTTCCTGCATGTTGAATGTGACATGCTGACTGCCACACCTTAGCACACTATGTCAAAAATATTCCAGCTTGGTTGACATTGGCTACGGTTTACAAATTACACATTACAAAATTACATCTGCCCAGTGCGGTATGAGGAGGATAATGTTGATGTCGATGATATCAATGTTGATGAGGATGATGGTGGTGGTGATGGTGGTGATGATGGTGATGATGATTATGATGATGATCATGATGATTATGATTATGATGATGATCATGATGATGATGATCATGGTGAAGATGACGCCGCCGACGATGATGATGGTGATGATAATGATGACTAACAGGTGCTGTTGGCAACGTGTATGGGCTGGACATTAAGCTACATTCTGACAGTGGCTGATGTACTGCCGAACAACAGTACAGAACTGGCCTACAGAGCGCGGACGGACATTAATTTGGAGGTGGTGGACAATGTGCCCTGGTTTAAATTTCCATATCCCTGTGAGTACCACTTCCCTACATTCCATCTAACATTAGTATATTGTTAATGGACAATACACGTGCTTTAAATTCCATTACTATTGTGAATACCTCCACCCCACGTTCCTGCTGACATCAGTATACAAATGGTGGACACTACACCGGTACGAATTCCCCTTCTCCTGTGAGTACCTCTGCTCCACTTTCCTTCTGAATTAGTACACAGGTGCAAGACAATGTACCCCGATTTAAGAATTCCCCTACCCCTTTGAGTACATCTACCCCACATTCCTCTTGACATCAGTATGCAGGTGGTGGACAATGTATCCAGGTTTGAACTCCCCTACCCCTTTGAGAACATCTACCCCACATTCCTCCTGATATCAGTATACAGGTGAACAATGTACACTTGAATTTAACTACTCTTGTGAGTGCCTCTACCCCGCATATTTTTGACATCAGTGTACAAATTAGTAGACAGTTTAGCCTGGTTTAAAGTCACCTACCTCGTCGAGGTAAGGAGAAGAGGCGGTATAAAAAAGAAGACAATACAGTGTTGATATTTATCGTCTGGCATTAGTGGGAATAACAGAGTTCCGTATTCTGAGCAGACTCATTTGTTCATGTTCATCCACAGTCGACTTTCGCCTCCTGGCTTATAGACTCCTCAGTGGACACAGTTGGCTGTGGTTATGTTACAGAAGACTCGGTGTATCAACGTTTATTTTCACGACCGTCTACGTTGTACTACTGATCTACCTTGTTAACCATTGATCTATTCTCATAACTACTGATCTGCTAGCTAGCTCCTTATCTTACCTGTTAATTCCTGATTCGCCTTGGTAATCACTGATCTATCGTGTTAGCTACTGATCAAACTGTTAACTATCGATCTATCGTGTCATCTACTGACCTGCTGCGTTAACTTGTCTGTGTTGTCACAGTCATGTTCGGCACACCCACAGTCAGTCTGGCCGGCTACTTTGGCATGTTGTTGGCCACCCTGACTTCAATGCTGGAATCTGTCGGAGACTACTACGCCTGCGCTCGTGTGTCCAGTGCACCCCCTCCTCCCCCACACGCCGTCAACCGTGGCATCGCCATCGAGGGCTTCAGCAGCATTCTATCTGGTCTGCTTGGATTGGGCCATGGCACCACGTCCTACAGCCCTAACATCGCTGCTATTGCCATCACACAGGTGAGAACGCACGCACACGCACACACACACACACACACACACACACACACACACACACACACACACACACACACACAACACACACACGTGTACACTTGCGCTTTAAACCACATCCCGTTTTCCGTACTGCGGAGATCTGTTCATGAATTAGATGTTGTCTGCCTGCTGGACGGTTTACAGACCAAAAGGAGTATTATGCAAGTGTAAATGAAAATGATACATTTCGTTGTCTGTTCCACTCCATCAACAGGCACCTGCAAAAAAAAAAAAAAAAAAAAAAAAAAAAAAAAGGAAAACGATGTCTCGTAAACAACAGAAAAATAAGTTTCAAAACGGAGTGACTGAGGGCGGAAAATGAAGCAAAATTTAGAAAGAGAGGGGTAAGTTACCGCCAAGGACACAGACAAACAGAGTACAGGACAAAACACAATGCATTTCGACCTCTTCGGTCTTCTTCAGCGCGAAAATAAATAACATTTAGGACAGTGAAAATGAAGAACGAGAAACCACTTATCTTCTCATGTTCGCCTCACGACCAAAATGGCCGCCAGACGGAAACGAGGCCACCCAGGTGTGGATCATGGAAGAGGAAATAGTGAGGGGGTGGGGGTGGGGTGGCTGGGGGGGGGGGGGGGGGGAGGGGAGGGGGTGTGAAACAATGGGGTTTGTAGATTGTTTTGTAGAATAGTATGATATATTAGTGATGGTAGTGATTAAGATGGATTGATAATAGTGCTTAGTGGGGGAAAATATTACAATAAAAAAAAAAAAAATTCAATCAACAAATAAATAAACGACTGTAATGAGTGGTGATGGTGATGATAGTAGTTATGGGTGGGTAGTTGTATGTGGGGGTTGTGGGTAGTGCTAATGAAATCAGATGCAGGGGGAAAAAAACAATACTAATAATTAATAAATAGATAAATAAAATAAATGGAAGGTGGCTGGAACTTCTGTTTGAAGTGGGTAGTGGGGGGGGGGGGGGGGGGGGGGGGAGGGGTATGGTGGTGGTGGTGTGTGTGTATGTGATCTCCACGACTCTACATTGTGGTGTCATGGTTGACTGTTAGGAAGCCAGGGATCTCTGTGACTGTACATTGTGGTGTCATGGTTGACTGTTAGGAAATCAGGGATCTCTGTGACTGTACATTGTGGTGTCACAATGGTTCATTAGGTAATCAGGGATTTCTGTGACTACATTGTGATGTCACAGTAGACTGTTAGGAAGTCAAGGATCTCCATGATTATACGTTGGGGTGTTGTGGCAGACTGTTGAGAAGTCAGGGATCTCCGTGATTATACGTTGGGGGTTTGTGGCAGACTGTTGAGAAGTCAGGATCTCCGTGATTATACGTTGGGGTGTTGTGGCAGACTGTTGAGAAGTCAGGGATCTCAGCGAATGTATGTTGTGGTGCTATGATGGTTTATTAGCTAGTCAAGGATCTCTGTGACTGTACATTGAGATGTCACGGGAGACTGTTAGGAAGTTAGGGATCTCCATGTCTGTACATTGCGATGTTATGGTGGACTGTTAGGATATCAGGGATCTGAATGACTGTACGTTGTGGTGTTATAGTGGCCTGTTATGAGTCAGGGATCTCCATGACTGTACGTTGTGGTGTCGTGGTTGACTGTGACTGTACATTGTGGTGTCATGGTTGACTGTTAGGAAATCAGGGATCTCCATGATGGTACGTTGACTAGTCAGGGATCTTTGTTGTGGTGTGTCATGGTGGACCACTGAGAAGTCAGGGATCTCTATGACCGTACGTTGTGGTGCCATGGGCTGATCGTAAGGTAGTCAGAGATCTCCATGACTGTACGTTGTGATGTCAAAGTTGACTATTAGGAACTCAGGGATCTCCATGTCTGTACGTTGTGATGTTAAAGTGGACTGTTATAAGTCAGGGACATCCGTAATGCAGAAAGTCATAGATACCCGTGACTGTACTTTGTGGCGTCATGGTTGACTGTTGAGAAGTCGGGGATCTCCATGACTGCACATTGTGATGTCATGGTGGACTGCTAAATCAGGGATCTCATTGACCGAAATTGTGGTCTCAGGGTGGACTATTGGAAAGTCAGGGATCTCCATGACTGTACATCGTGGTGTCATGGTTGACTGTTAGGATGGCAGGGATCTTAATGACTGTACGTTATGGTGTCATGGTTGACTGTTAGGATGACAGGGATCTCCATGACTGTACATCGTGGTGTCATGGTTGACTGTTAGGATGGCATGGATCTCAATGATTGTACGTTATGGTGTCATGGGTTGACTGTTAGGATGGCATGGATCTCAATGATTGTACGTTATGGTGTCATGGTTGACTGTTAGGATGACATAGATCTCAATGATTGTACGTTATGGTGTCATGGTTGACTGTTAGGATGGCATGGATCTCAATGATTGTACGTCATGGTGTCATGGTTGACTGTTAGGATGGCATGGATCTCAATGATTGTACGTCATGGTGTCATGGTTGACTGTTAGGATGGCATGGATCTCAATGATTGTACGTTATGGTGTCATGGTTGACTGTTAGGATGACAGAGATCCCAATGATTGTACGTTATGGTGTCATGGTTGACTGTTAGGATGGCATGGATCTCAATGATTGTACGTTATGGTGTCATGGTTGACTGTTAGGATGGCATGGATCTCAATGATTGTACGTTATGGTGTCATGGTTGACTGTTAGGATGGCATGGATCTCAATGATTGTACGTTATGGTGTCATGGTTGACTGTTAGGATGACAGGGATCTTAATGACTGTACGTTATGGTGTCATGGTTGACTGTTTAGGATGGCATGGATCTCAATGATTGTACGTTATTTTGTCATGGTTGACTGTTAGGATGACAGGGATCTCAATGATTGTACGTTATGGTGTCATGGTTGACTGTTAGGATGACAGGGATCTCAATGATTGTACGTTATGGTGTCATGGTTGACTGTTAGGATGACAGGGATCTTAATGACTGTACGTTATGGTGTCATGGTTGACTGTTAGGATGGCATGGATCTCAATGATTGTACGTTATGGTGTCATGGTTGACTGTTAGGATGGCATGGATCACAATGATTGTACGTTATGGTGTCATGGTTGACTGTTAGGATTACAGGAATCTCTCAATGATTGTACGTTATGGTGTCATGGTTGACTGTTGGGAAGTCAGGGATCTCCATGACTGTACGTTATAGTGTCATGGTTGAGTGTTAGGATGACAGGGATCCCAATGATTGTACGGTATGGTGTCATGGTTGAGTGTTAGGATGACAGAGATCCCAATGATTGTACGGTATGGTGTCATGGTTGACTGTTAGAATGGCAGGGATCCCAATGATTGTACGTTATGGTGTCATGGTTGACTGTTGGGAAGTCAGGGATCTCCATGACTGCACACATTATGGTGTCATGGTTGAGTGTTAGGATGACAGGGATCTCAATGATTGTACATTATGGTGACATGGTTGACTCTTGGGAAATCAGGGATCTCCATGACTGTACGTTGTGGTGTGTCATGGGTTGACTGTTAGGATTACAGGGATCTCCATGACTGTACGTTATGGTGTCATGGTTGACTGTTAGGATGGCAGGGATCTCAATGATTGTACGTTATGGTGTCATGGTTGACTGTTAGGATTACAGGGATCTCAATGATTGTACGTTATGGTGTCATGGTTGACTGTTAGGATTACAGGGATCTCCATGACTGCACATTGTCGTGTCATGGTTGAGTGTTGGGAAATCAGGGATCTCTTTGTCTGCACGTTATGGTGTCATGGTCGACTGTTGGGAAATCAGGGGTCTTCATAACTGTACGTTATGGTGACATGATTGACTGTTGGGAAATGAGGGATCTCCATGACTGTACGTTATGGTGTCATGGTTGACTGTTGGGAAATCAGGGATCTCCATGACTGTACGTTGTGGTGTCATGGTTGTGAAATCAGGGATCTCCATGACTGTACATTGTGGTGTCATGGTTGTGAAATCAGGGATCTCCATGATTGTACGTTATGGTGTCATGGTTGTGAAATCAGGGATCTCCATGACTGTTTGTTATGGTGTCATGGTTGACTTTTCAAATCAGGGATCTCCATGCCTGTCTACTGCGGTGTGGTGGTGAACTTTGGGGCTGTCACAAATCACCGTGAGTACATTTTGTGGTGCCAAGGTGGGCTTCGTCGAGCAGTAGCAGATCTCCAACTACATTATGGTGGTGTCATGGTGAACCGTCGGCCAGTCACGGATTTCCATAACTATCGTGTTGTCTTGGCGAACCGTTGGGCAGTCAAGGATCTCCTTGGCTCCCTCATCTCAGACTTGCACAGCACCAGCCGGCGTGATAACCGTTCCAGTCTTCATGATATTAATCTGGACTCTTTGCTTTGCCTCTGGGATGTCTGTTCTCCGCTTTGCCTTGTCAAATAAGGATGTACATGGGCAGCGACATTCCCTTCAATGTAAGTGTCGTTTAGGTGTTTAAAACCTGCGAGAAAAGGATCTTGTCATTACCAGGTGTACGGCTGGCTGCCTGATTCAGGATCAGTCTAGTACAAGCAAAAGTCCATGCATGCGGCTGATTAGCGAAGGATTAAGATATGCCTCTGCAAGCAGACGTTCTCATTGAATCAAGTTAATATTTTCTAAGGGAAACGAGGGAATGGGAAGAAGAAAGAAGCTTAAAAAAAATGATTCAAAGTTGTCTGTTGCACCTGCGCATGCCAGGTGGCCAGCCGGCGGGTATGCCAGACAGCGGGAATAATACTGCTGCTGATGGGGGTGCTGACCAAGTTTGTGGCGGTGATGTCCTTGATCCCTGAACCCGTGATGGGCGGGCGGCTGAACGCCGTTCTGCTGGGCGCCATGATCTCCATCGGCATATCCACTCTGCACTTTGTGTCCGGATGGACCTTCCACGTAACGTCACCATTGTGGGCCTGACCTTCTCGCTGGGTCTGGCCATCTCCCAGTGGGTCAATGCTGAGCCGGGCAGGATCAACACAGGTGGGTCTCATAGTTCAACTCGACTTTGAATGCCATCAGTATAAAGCGGTACAAGGTACCAATCCTTTCGCTTTTAGGTCGTTCCAGGGTTTTTTCATGGAAACGAGCATTGTAAAGCGAGATTTGATGTATTCGAGCAGGCGAGAAAGCTGTTCATGTCCGCCAGAAACGAACACAATCATTAGAGGACCAATATGTCGTGTTCGTCTGGATCATTGTGGTGGTGGTGGTTTAATTTTACGTCTTTCCATCCGGCAGATGATTTTAGACGAAAAAAAAAATCACTTAAGTCATTTCAACACATACATCTGCATACACTTATGAATAGGAAAACAGCATATCAGTTAAGGACCCTCATAATAGTCTAGCTACATCAGAACTGACTAAAGTGGCGGCAAACTCAATTATGCATGAGTCAGACATAACTTGACTCTCGTTTTCGTATTTGTCAAGATTGATACCTTTCGCCTTATACATTTTAGTTAAAACTGGATAATCTAATAGAAGGTGATGCACAGAGATGAATTTTCCACAGACACACACACAACTTCAGGAGAAAATTTGGTCTTCCATGAGTTCAGCCTTAATTTTGTGATAATCTTAGCCAGATGGCATGAGCAGCTAGGCAGTGTGTAGCATTTTTCACAGAAAACGGTTTTGTAAACGGTGGATCATTGTCCGGGTCACCAAGTGAGAGAGTTTACTCAGAATCCCATACATTCAATTACTTCACTTTAGATGTTTTTTGTTTTAAACAGGAAAAGCATTGTGTGTCCGCTAATCCTGGAACATGTTCATTTTCTTTTTTATTTCAACCCGTACTTTCTAAAAAACAAGATGCAAAGCATATAAACGTACTCCTAGTTTATTCTGAATATGTGTGAGGTATTCCATAAAGAGAGAAAAAACCGTCTTGGGCTTGGCTGTGTAACCGTTAGTAATGGCTATTCCGATAAACATTGGCCGTCATCTGTGACCTGCAATGAACATACTTACAAATTTTCAGAAGGATCGGCCAAGTACTTTCTGAGATATTCCATAAAGAAGAAAACCATTATGGGCCGCTAGTAACGGCTATAACGGTAAACTTAAACATCAGGCATCATCTGTGACCCGTAATGAACATACCTACAAATTTTCAGAAATATCGGCCACATACTTTCTAAGGTATTTCATAAAAAGAACCGTTATGGGCCGTTATAGCCATTTAGTAACAGTTATAACGGTAAACTAAAACATCGGGCATCACCCGTGACCCATAATCAACATACCTACAAATTTTCAGAAAGATCAGCCGAGAGTACTTTCTGAGACATTCCATAAAAAAAAAAACCATCATTGGCCGTTATAACGGTAAACTAAAACGTCGGGCATCGTCTGTCGCCCATATTGAACATACCTACAAATTTTCAGAGAGATCGGCCAATGCTTTCTGAGATATTCCATAAAGAAGAAAAACCAACCGTTATGGGCAGTTATAGCCATTAGTGACGGCTATAACGGTAAAGTAAAACATCAGGTATCATCCATGACCCATGATGAACATACCTACAAATTTTCAGAAAGATCGACAAAGGGCTTTCTGAGATATTCCATAAAGAAGAAAAACCGTTACGGGCCGTTATAGCCTTTAGTAACAGCTATAACGGTAAATAAAACATCGGGCATCATCCCTAACCCATAGTGAATAAACCTGCTAATTTTCACAACGATCGGCCAAGTACTTTCTAAGATATTTCATAGAGAAGAAAAAACCGTTACAGACCGTTACAGCCGTTAGTGACGACCATAACGGTAAACTAAAACATCGGGCATCATCCGTGACCCATAATGATGAACATGCCTGTTAATTTTCACACAAAAATCGGCGAAGTACTTTCTGATATATTCCATGAAGAAGAAAAACCGGCTACAGGCTGTTACAGTCGTTAGTGACGGCTATATAACGGTAAACTAAAACATCAGGCATTATTTGTGACCTATGATGAACATACCTATGATTTTCAGAAAGATTGGCCTAGTACTTTCTGAGATATTTCATAAAGAAGAAAAACCATTACAGGCCGTTACAGCCTTTAGTAATGGCTATAACGGTAAAATAACACATCGGGCATCATCTCTGGCCCATAGTGAACATACCTACAAATTTTCAGAAAGATCGACCCAGTAGTTTTGTCTGGAGAGAGTGGAACACATTTTGATCGCGGACGGACGGACGGACGGACACACACACACACACACACACACACACACACACAGAGAGAGAGCATTTCTTCGTTCCGATTCTAAAGTACTCCCTGTTCTATAAGAACTGAGAGTAAAATAAAACAAAGAAAGAAAGGACAGAAAGAAAATATTATGGTGCCGAAGCTGATCACAGGTATCTGACATCTTCAAACGAAGACTTGATCATGGCACTCATATTGACCTGTATGCGTGTGTGTGTGTGTGTGTGTGTGTGTGTGTGTGTGTGTGTGTGTGTGTGTGTGTGTGTGTGTGTGTGTGTGTGTGTGTGTGTGTGTGTGTGTGTGAGTGTTTTGTGTGTGTGTGTGTGTGTGTGTGTGTGTGTGTGTGTGTGTGTGTGTTGTCAGTACAACTATGAGTTAATCTGAAAATAAATTGGTTTCAGTCAGTGCGTGCGTGCGTGCGTGCGTGCGTGCGTGCGTGCGTGCGTGCGTGCGTGCGTGCGTGCGTGCGTGCGTGCGTGCGTGCGTGCGTGCGTGCGTGCGTGCGTGCGTGCGTGCGTGCGTGCGTGTTGTGTGTGTGCGTGTGCAGGAAATAAGAATGCTGACCAAATACTACAGGTGTTTCTGGGAACACCATGATTCTTGGAGGAGTGACTGGCTCTTCTGGACAACTTAGTTCCAGGTGAACATTTGCACGTGCCTCTCACTTCATTTTGACAGCTAGATTTCAACGTCATCTTCTCCTTGAAAAGTGTGTGCGCACACATGCATGTGTTCTTGCGCAACCAGACATGCATACGGGGTACAGAATGTGCATTGTTTGCATTCATGTTAGCCTGAAAGGGAATTTGCTTGTGAGACTGAACATACACACACACACACACGCACAGATAACAAAGCTGGTGTCAGGATATAAACACTTAAAACATTTAGCTACATCACTGATCCGATCAAAATTATGCTATGCGCAAGAAGCCCCTAAACACCTGTTACAAAAGCTGCAAAGCATAGATAGTAAAGCCCATAAATTATGCCTTGGTCTTCCGTTCCACGCTTCAACTTACCGAAATTATTAGGAAATTAATATTTTACCATTAGACGAAAATAGAAATAACATTTGCCAAATATACTCAGAGGCATAAAAAACGCGAAAACAAACTTGATTTAATTTGGCCAACGATTCCTTTAAACTGGGAATAGAAAGTTCGAAAAAGCAATCAAATACCGCAAAAGTGTCCTTTCAAAGTTCATTCTGGTAGAAAATAAGGTCACATGAACTTGACCTTGACCCTGTGTTAACAGCAGAATGTCAGTATCTGGTGTGACCACCTCGAGCATTGATCACAGCTGTGCACCTGCGGTACATCGAGCGCACCAGAGTGTTGGTCTGCCTCTGGGGGACTTGCCACCACACCTGGCCCACAGCGACAGAAAGCTGAGCTGCTGTCTGGGGTCTGGGGTTGAGCTGGTTCAACTGCCTCTGAAGGGCATCCCAGAAATGCTCTATTGGGTTAAGGTCGGGAGAACGGGCTGGGTGAGGCAGCAGCAGATTGATGTTGTTCTGCCTCAGGAAGTTCTGCGTAGCACGGGCAGTGTGCGGCCTTGCGTTGTCCTGCTGAAACAGGTTCTGTGGATGCCGCTGGAAATCGGCAGGACGTGGGGCCTCAGAACTTGGTCGATGTAATGAACAGCAGTGACCCCGTTACCACGTCCTGGACCCACATTCTGGAAGATGACTGGCCCAATACGGCGATTCATGCCGATAGCCCCCCAGATCATGATGCTTTCACCACCCATGGGTCCCTTTCGGTGATGTTGGCATCCGTGAAGCGTTCCCCTGTTCTTCTCCAGATCCGGATGCGGGCCATCGCCTGGGTCGACGCAGAACCGGCTTTCGTCACTGAAGAGGACTCGGCCCCATCCCGATGGGCGCCATGCACGTGGATCTGTGCCCACTGCAGACGGTTCTGGCGATGCTGGAGTGTCAGGATAGGTCGCCGGGCTGGACGCCTGCATTGGAGACCAACTGTGTTCAGTCGGCGACGCACGGTCCTGCTGCTGATTGGCCTGCCATGGTTGCTGACGGTGTTCCTGGCTGTGTTGGCAGCGGTTTGGTAAGGCTCCCGTCGATGCTGACGCAGAAGATGGCGGTCTTGGGCTGCTGTGGTGACCCTCGGTCTGCCGCTTCTCGGTCTGTCATCAGTGGTGTTTCTTGCTTGAAAGCGGTCCAGAAGGCGGTAGATGGTGGAAATGTGGACTCGAATGCGATAGCGACCTGCCTCATTGGAACCCCGGCCTGCAGTTGCCCCATTGCTATGCAACGATCTTGACGGGAAAGTCTCGGCATTATGTTGGCGCCGCTGGAAGGGATAATTTGTACTTTTGGGGGTTGGAAATTTATAGCCCCACAATCGGGGCCACATTGAGTTGCAATTCACATTGATGCACGTGGCGTAGGTAGTCCACATGGCATGCTCATAGGTGTGAACGAAAATGAGATTGCTATAAAACCTGAATTTCATTATCCAAAAAGAGCTCAATCTATTTTGTCATATTCAACTATTGGTTCTTGTACAGAAAATCTTTTGAAAAAGTCAACAGTCAGTTCTGAAACATTAGCAAAGGTGGCCTTGATTTCTCCTCCAGCTTGGAAAAGAAACAGGGCACGTTTTGATCTTGATCACACTGATGTGAGGAAAACTTACCAACCAGATATTTTGTCTTATTCTGTAAAGATGCATATACAAGTGAAATATCCTCAGCATCATGAAGTTTACACAGATGGTTCAGTATTGGGAACTTTGCCCTTCACTGAATCAAGACTTCACCCAGGCATCACTATTTATCATCCAAGAATGGGGGGGGGGGGGGGGGGGGGGGGGGGGGGGGACGTAAAAAAAAAACACACACATTACGTCAACTAGTTTTGACGCCGACTTCCATGGTCAGCTGAGGAAGGTTTGCAAAAACGAAAGCGCTTCTGGCAGATCAATATTTGTCGCCGAAATGATAGCTGCTATTATGGCGTTGTCGCATTTAACTGACTTGCCACAATCAATAATTAAAGTAGTTATTTGTGTGGATTCAATGTCTGTTTTGCAAACCATAAAATTTCCAAATACCGTTTCGAACAACTTTCTTGTAAATGAAATATGCCATCTTATTCATGTTTTGATATGTAAAGGAACTGATGTCATCTTCTGTTGGATTCCATCGCATTGTGGTATTTGGGGTAATGAGCTAGCTGATATATGTGCAAAGAGAGGAGCCAGAAATGAAAACTGCGACACGGTATTGAATACATCCTTTTCTTTACCTGAAGTAAAATCAATTATTTAAAGCAAACCGTCTGGTGCCGATTCAGAAAAACACTACAAAAATACGGTGCTTGATGTGGCTGATGAAAAAAACACTCTTTTAATCGATCATGAACATGTAAACAGCATTCCTCATTTAAAAGTGAAAAAATATGCACCAACACAGAAATTTCATTTCAGTATTTTATGAATTAAAACTTGACGCCTTAAAAACTTAATATACAAACGAAGCAAAATGTATTTGTGGAGAAAGAAGAATAACCAGCAAGCATCTGTAGTTTGACTGTTTACCTACATGTGAACAGACGTACAACTGAAGTACTACACACACACACACACACACACACACACAGAGAGAGAGAGAGAGAGAGAGAGAGAGAGAGAGAGAGAGAGAGAGAGACAGAGACAGAGACAGACATATGGGGGAGGGAGGGGGGGAGGGGGGGATCCTCACAGTGCCTGCTGTGTGGTTTTCCAGGCACACCAGAGGAGCGAGGTCTTACCAGATGGCGCCAGACAAACTCTACAGAGGGCAGCCACACTCCGTCTTCCGATCAGGCCCAGGAGGTTTACCAGCGAATGGAGGCCGACACCTATGACCTGCCCTTGATCTCCGGTCTTCTGCGCAGAGTGGCCTGCTGTGCCTGGGTGCCTTTCCTGCCTTCTTTCAGAGGATTCCGGATCAGCAGAGCCAAGGCAGCAAAACAACAAAGTGGCGAACAACAAAACTGGATCAGTTCACGATGTGGAAACTGATGAGTGTCACTTTTTGAGGGGGGGTGAGTGAGGTGTGATACATATGTTGGTGTGCTCCCACTCAGGTTCCGTTTCACAATAACGGACACGCGGAGGTCAATGAGTAAATTTCAACAAAACTATGGTTCATTAGCATTAAGAAAAGAAAAATAAAATAACGCTCTGGAGTTGATATGTGGAGTGAATGATATGAATGATGACGACGAACTACGACAATACAGAACAATATTTAACGATTTATTCAATCACTCACACATTCACAGACCATTTACAAGATTACAAGACAAAACACTGATGCGTGTATGCACGCATGTATCTGCGTGTACCAACAACAACAAAAATCTTATCTTCAATCTGTAAGATCACACGTCCTCTAGGTTACTTGGCCGTCTCCTGGTGAGCATTTGTATCCTTACGTACGTAACAATTCGTTGATGCTATCTTGCCGCACGCACGGCGATAGGTCGGTGGGATGGGATGTCCTTATGTATGTAACAGTTCACAAATACTATCTTGCTACATAAGTCGGTGAAACCACAGGATAAAAATGTCTTTCAGCACACGACGTGACTTCTTATTGTCCTTGCGTACTGAACGTTCAACGACGGTTCACAATATAGCCCTAGAGTTCCTCCCTATACCTCACATAGAATACCGCCCAGTAGATCTCTTCACGTCCACAAGTCCCTGACGTCGAAGATAATGAATATAAATAATATAGTTCACCGTCACACGTTGAATGCTAATACGATTAAACTTGCTGTAATATTCATATGTGATGATGACGGAAGAGTGAAGACGACGACTGCTCGATGACTAAGGATAACGATGATGGCGTAACAAGGAGCAGACAGTGACGAACAGGTGCAAAGACGAGTAAAGTAGTAAAACTTCTAATGGAAAAGATAGAAATGGAAAGAAAAGAAAACCTGCACCACAGACATTAAGGACTCATAACTACCTGCTCGATACATCACAATTCAACACGCTCATCATCCACATAGGCCTACACGCATTTACAATGGCACTACATAACTAGTATGGTCGTCATGCATATTCCATTCGCCTGCAACAAAAGAAATTTAGTTGACGAGAACAAACGGCGTAAATCGGTTCGGCTCCGGCACCGCCTACCTCAATCCACGATTTATGCTGCACAAACAAATGAATACAACACTGTGTTGACCACCGACTTCTAAACACCAGAGTTCCTGCCGACTAAAGCATCTATTAGTGTTTTAACAGACTAATTCTAACCTTAACAGGTTGATATCAAGAGCGACTCCTTGCTCCTCGATCGGCTCTGGCCCAAAGACGGTTATTCTTCTCTATAATAGTTAATCGTTTTATATACTGAACTCGGCTATTGGTTGTAGTCAACAACAGGTCTACGGGACGCAGAAACTTGCTGGTAGTGACGACGTTCAAATGCATTAAGTCATAATGCAGCGATGATAAAAATTGTGATCTTCACGTCACACACATACACATTCATTCTAATCAAAAACACGGCAATCCATTCTTATTTTATTCTCGCCTCGGACTGTTTTTACGAAAGAAAAAACTTAAACGTCCATAGCCACGATCACTCAGAAAAATATATCGCCTTCAAAATAAAACTCAAGCACGATTGCCTCCGTCAAATGAAAAATATTACAATGAGTCTGGCCAACCAACTCGCTTTTGAGTGGACGCTCTTGTCTTGTGTGTTGTCCATGCGTGTGCTCACCTCAAGCTGCACAGTAGAAGTAGTTCATGGGCATTTAATTCTTTCCTTTTTTGCCACCTTCAGTTAGAAAAATATGTTGTCGTCGTCGTCGTCGTTGTTGTTGTTTCCCACAGAAAACCCTATTGTCTTGGAATAAAATACAAAGCAATACCAACACCACAGAGAAAAAAGATCGCACATACGCTACATTCACATTCTGAAAAAGACGACAGATCATGATAATGTAATCTGTCTGCAAAATCAATGTGAACAAATGAGACGGTCCTCAGACTATTGCATCAGATGCTTTCCTGTGACGTATCCATAGACACTGATTACGCAAACCTTTTTTTTTTTTTATTGATACCACATCCACTTCCCTTTAAAATCAGACGTATTCAACGAAGAGTATCACTGTGTTGTTCCCATTAACATTTCAGTAAATGTTATTTTCCAGGTTGTTTAGTTTGCTGTGGGTCTCCAACATTTTACATCTATGTAAGGTTTTCAACATTTTCATTCGTATCCAGAACACAGTCTCAAATCTTTCATATTGCTTCAATCATCGGTAGGAGGTCTCTTATTTCTTTCTCTTTTCTTTTTTTTTGGTGGTCATCGTTGTTCTTATTGTTATTTTTCTTGTTGTTGTTAACCTGTGAATGTGCACTTTGAAAGTTCCAATTTCAATACATTTGCAAAGATAATCAGAGAGTCATTATATGCCATCCGCGTGCTTTTTCTTCTTGCCTCAAGACAATAGTTCTTGTGGATCCTTGACTTTTTGTCACTAGCACGATTCACTTTGTTTTATGGTGTTTACACGCAGCAAAGGAAGAGGGTATGCCTATGTGCTTTATACGTGTTGAATACATGCCTTACGAGATTGTAGGGCACAAGCCGGGTGGCTGAAATAGGAAAGAAGCTCTCTCTCTCTCTCACACATACACATGGGTGGTCGCGTGCGGCGCGCACACACACACACACATGCTCATACGCACGCACGCACGCACACACACACAAAGAGAGAGAGAGAGAGATGTTTCAGACATATTGTTATTGACATTGACCTGTATAGTCTTTGTGTCAAGGGTGATCAAGATCATAATTATTTGCATCGCCAGAAATGAGAAAAAATCTGGAATGAAATAGGCAAACTAAATAGCTCAGTAAAGCATTTCGAAATAAAGTTAGTAAACAGAACAATCAAAAAAAGGATTCGTCTTGATAACCTTGAGAGAGAGAGAGAGAGAGAGAGAGAGAGAGAGAGAGAGAGAGAGAGAGAGAGAGAGAGAGAGAGAGAGAAAGAGAGTACATGTGTGCATAGAAACACACACACATACACACACACATACGCACACACACACACCACACCCGTCCATGCTGACAAAGAAAATGCACACACAAAAAAATCAGATGCACATTACAGACAGACAGACAGACAGAGGGAAACAGCATGCACATACCCTACAAACACACCAGTGGACACACACACACACACACACACACACACACACACAGAGTCGCTCTGTGTGCACATGGGACCTTTGTGGAGAAACACCTCATTTTACTGTAGCTAGTTTGCGCAAAGGCTTGTGAAAGTCGCTAGGGTCGAGTCCCCCATCTTTCCATTTGTCATGGTCCAGCAAACCATCAGGTCAAGTGCGGTTATTGCCAGAAAGGGCTATTCAGCAATGGAACTCAGATTCATGTCAAAGTCACAGTAGTTTCAACATCATAGTTCATCTATTTCAGATCTGTCCACAAAAAAAAATTAAAAGAGAGAGAAACAATGAAATAAAATTGTTTGTATTTCTGTTACCGAGTTCCTCCCCTCCAAATCTGCTTGTTAGATATAAGCTGCAGCCAGGGATGTTGTGTGTCAGCCCTAATTTTCCCTGGTGTGATTGGTAAGTGTGGAATTGGAGACGACTTTCTAAATAATGAACAAGTAGAGTCGCTCTTTTTTCCTGTGATGAAATTCAATACTTGCCCCTCAAAACGAATGCTGCTTATGACATTTAATCGTTTAACAGAAATGTCATTATGGAATGCAAAGACCAGACAAGGAGACATCCCCCACCCATCCCCCCCACACAAGAAATGCATTTGTGTGCATGCACGTACGTGTTGCATGTACGTATTTGTGTAGGTTTTCTCTCTCGCGCTCTCTCACACACACAAACACACACACACACCAACACATACACACACAAACATATGAACACAACACACAACACACACACACACACACACACACACACACACACACACACAGGTACATAACCCTGAAACTCAAGTTTTCAGATGCATTTTTAAGTACATTATAATTCATTGTAGGCATGCATGATTTTGAATGTCATTTTGACTTGAATCCCATAATCCATGCAAAACTAGAATGTTCTATGACTTTTTTTAAACAATGTTTTATGGGGTTTTTTTTAAAACTTAAATCTATCTGCCAAATGTTGATTTCCGTTTTAAAAATCAACTATTAAAAGATCCAAGACAATGCCTGAAATGTATGCAACAATAAACATTTGCAGGATCAAAGGTAAAACAGAGTTTTAAAAAATAGTGGATTTATCGTGGAAAAAAAAAAAGAATGTACACTCCCAGTATCTGAGCCATTGGAAAACCCACTTTATAGATATAAAAGTCAGCACACACACACACACACACACACACAGAAGACAGTCAGAAAGAGAGAGGTGCAATAGCTCATCTCAGGTAACAGGGAATGAAGAAAAGCATGAGGTTTTGGAAGTATCACAAACTGTTGTTTTATACAACAAAATCATACAACACAAGATATGGACAGGAAACCTCAAGTATTAATGAATGTCAGTTTCATCTTTGTTTTTTAACCTTACTCCAGTTATCCCCCTTATTTATGCTTGTTTAAGGAATTATCACTTGTATCTAAAGTCTACTCACAATCACTGTAATTGTCGGTTCATGTGCATAGTCTATAAAGAATCTATATGAATGAAATCTCAACTAATATCACCAATGAAGAATCTACTGAGTGAGATTTCTTTATTGGTATCAATAAAATGATTTTGATGCTACCGATAGATGTACATCAATGTGTCAGTGACTTTGGGCTACACTCTTGGAAAAAAATTCACATTTTATCACTTGTCATGTGTTTGTGAGTGTGTTTATGGACAGGTGTGTGTGTGTGTGTGTGTGTGTGTGTGTGTGTGTGTTCAGTTGCTTATCTGAGTGTGTGTGTGTGTGTGTGTGTGTGTGTGTGTGTGTGTGTGTGTGTGTGTGTGTGTGTGTTTGCGTGTGTGTGTGCATATATGAGTCTGTCTGCTGGGTGATGCCTTATTTTCTTCTTAGTGCTTTACACAGAAACAAAGTAGTATGCAAGTAAAATTATCTGACCATTAAAGATTACATTATGGCTATTCAGCGCCCAAACTTCAATGACTGAAGAGCATTACGCCAGATGTTTCCACCCACAATTTGGGCACCGAGGCTTTGGTGACTTCAAGAAGCACAATGTGAGATGATTCCACCCACACCTTAGGCAGCAAGAGCGAGATGATTCCACCCACATCTTAGGCCAGGAGGTCACCTTCATTGATGAAGCTGTACCCAGTGTTCATACACGAATCAATTAGAAACATTCTTCAAGAAGTTTACAAGGATAATTCATGGATATATTCTTCAAGTGCAAAACAATGAACTGTATAGTGAAATACTTAAAACATGCTTTACTCCCCTCCCCAGCAAATTTCCGAACCATCCCAAATGCAAGTTCCTAGTCACTTCCCATCAATTTATTCATTTTTTGCCTCCCTTAAAATAAAATGGGTGCTGCTGTCTGCTACAAACATATACTCAGAGATGTTAATGTGATATCCCTAAAGGATATTATTTTTTGTCAAGCCCATAACCAGAAAACGCTACTTTTTGAGCATTTCCTCAAAGAAGAATTTCATCCATTGTACACTCAAAGAAGAATTTCATCCATTGAACAGTTTTTCTCCTAGATAAAACGATTTTTTCTCATATAAAGGATAATCCCTAAAGATAAAGGATTTCTTCTACTAATTGGGTTTTTCTCTCTAAATAACAAATTTCTTCCTGTAAAAAGAATTTTCTCGGAGATTTCTTTGATATTCCACAGTGGTGAAAGATTTTCCCATCAATGATTCTCCTCATTATGAAGGTTCTTTTCTTGTTTAACGAAGATGGGTTTCTTCCAGTACCAACATATGTTTTTGTTTGCTCCGCCCCTCCCACCCTCCAAAGAGGATGGATTTCTTCCATTATAAAATGTTACTCCCTAAGAGAATAGATGTCTATTTTTTCAAGAGTTTTTCACAAAAAGATGGATGTCTTCCATTGTCATAGGCTTTCAAAAAACAAGAACAGATATTATCTATTGGCCAGGGATATTCTCTGAGGTTAGATGTTTATCATAGTGAAGGATTTTCCTCAAGATAGATGGATGGATGTCTTCCATTGTTAAAGGAAATCAAAGCCTTGAAAGCAGACCTCTAAATTCACTGCAGATGCTGGTACCAGAGGAAGTCCATGCCATGGAAAAGAAGCGTCAAGATTAGATCAGCATCATTGTCTCCCTTTCTCTCACTTCATAACGATTGAGGAAGAGATAGCAAAGATGCTCTGCATAACAAACATTTGTTTGGTTGATCTATTTCATTATTATTTTTTTTTTGTGTGTGTGTGTGGTATTGGTTGGTGGTGGTGGCAGCGGTCTGAGGATAAAATTCTTCCCTTTAACTTCCATACCAATTGTTTTCTAAGTACAAAGGACAGTTTACACACACACACACACACACACACACACACACACACACACACACACACACACACACACACACACACACGCGCGCGCGCGCGCACACACACACACACATTATTTCTTAACACAAAGGCAAAAAGGTAAGCAGATAAAAAATGTATTTGCACAGTGACGGCTGACAGATTCTGCAGTAGACAGACGGACATCAAGGACACAGCGCGCTAGTGTTGAGCGCCACGACTTCCAAAATGGTGCGCACTGTAGGAAACTCCTCCCACAACCTTGGGCAGGCTGGACAAGGGAGTGCTGCTCTTTTTCACATTCATCCATTGACGCATCACTGCCACGAATGAATCCGGTGCTCCCGACAGCATGGCCTCCATATCCAACAGTTTGCCTGCTGGTATCTTGCCGCTGACCTGTGACCCACAATGTTACTGTATCAGAGGGCTATACACAATATTACTGACCTGTGACACACGATTTTACTATACCAGAGGACAACACACAATCTTGATGACCTGTGACACACAGTGTTACTATATCAGAGGATACACACAATGTAACCGTTTCAAGGATTTTACACTATACTGCTGACCTGTGACAAAATACAATACCACTGCCCTGTGACACACAATGTTAACCCTTACAATGGTTATTTAACAATGTACTATTAAGTACGTTTTCCAGTGAATTTCCAGAAGGAAAGTTTGAAAAAATAGTTACGTTTGTATAATATGCAAAACTTTTCAACGTTTAGTAATTGAGCATGACATGCAGAATAAAAATTGTTAGTAAAATAACAGGTGAAAACAGGTGGCACATCCTGCTTGTCATTCTCAAGAGCTTGTTCACAAATAATCTAGTCTAAGATGTTCCACAATATCCAATAAGAAGTTACAGCTTTTTTCAAACGAAAGTCAGTGTTAATTATACCAGTTCCATGCAGGTAATCCAGGTAAGAATGAATGAGGTACAGTTCAGTTTTCACATTGAAATAACATGCTGGTAGCACAAAAAAACACCCCAAAATGGTCACTATCAACAAACTTAATAGTTAGTCCACACTGTCGTCGTTTACGTTAGAAAGATTTAAGTTCATCTGGAAGTGCTACACTGAGCTTTTCTTCCCCACTGAATGGCAAGCTGATGTTTCCCTCACCCTTAGGCACTCATCCAGCAATGCCCGTGTCAATCTCAAAATCACAATTACATGGTGTTTGATCTAAATCAAAACTATCACCCACCACACCAGTTCATTTAAAAATGTCCCAAACTTCTTCTTCACCTGCTTCTTCCACACAAAAAAAAAATTAGCCAAACATCTTCAAACAAGTTCCTAGTTCTATCACGTTCACCTTTGGGCACTGCCATTGTTGTTTGCCAGACAAGTCAAGTCGCACTATGCATTACAAGCATTATAAGCCAACCTAAAATGCTGAAAATCCATGTTCTGGGGATTGTTCAGTCATTCATGCAAATCAGTTTGTCACTGAGCCATAGTTTTGTATCTCTGTGTGTCGGTGAAACTAGGCTGACCTAGGCTCACCCTACAACGCGAATTATGTCACCACAACCAGTCAAGGGACATGACGTTGTGGCGCGACTTATGTCACGACAACCAGCATAAGGGTTAAGGTATCAGAGGACCATACACAATACCACAGATCTATGATACATGATGTTACTGTATCAGAGGTCTACAACGATACTGTTGACCTGTGACTAGTAAATCATGTAATATCAATTAACTGCAGTACACCCATCCCATACACAGCAGACACAGAAAAAGCTTCACGCAGTCTATTCAAAGCACACACACACACAGAAAGAAAAAAATCCATAAATGACCAATGAGCCTTTGGTCATGGACAACCCATAGTCACAACATCTTTCCTCCCTCCTAACCAGACATGGCACACTGACACAGACAGCTAACATTGTCAAGTTTCTTTTACACTCTGATTATTAACCTGACACACGGCAGGACAGTGTGCAATGATACAGGACAGCTAACGCCAACTGAACATCCTGAAATTGAACCTGGAATGACAGCACAACGTACATCAGAACCAGACAGTTAAAGCTGCCTGTTCTTTTACACCCTTATCGTTAACATGGCATGAGATTACAGTGTACACCAACACCAGATGGCCAAAGCCACCAGTCCTTTTATACCCTGATCATTAATCTGGCATGATGGTACAGAGTACACTGATACCAAACAACCAACCCTGCCAGAATGACTGCCAATGTTTGGAAAGCAAGATTCGTCATCCTTGGAGAGGCTGGAGAAAGATCTAGGGAAGGGGTAGGAGTGCAAGAGGAGTAAGGGGAAGAGTGCCTTCTTTTAGAGATCATTAGATGAAGGCCATCAACTACATCAGCACTGTCTCATGAAAAGGAAACAGCCCTGCACACATGTAAAGAGAAGACCGTTACATGTGAATTCAACAACAAACCAATGTATTTTGTTTCCTTGCCATATTTTTCCCCATCTTTCTTTTTTTTTTTTTTTAAACTATTGAAGAACAAAAGAAATGTTATACCAATATCTAAAATTGGTAAAAGGACATAAAATTGATAATGGCTAGCAGTTATGTACCTGTCTTTTTACTCTCATTATGGCTCCTAGTGCGAGCGTTTGTGCATAATCACTGAGCCTCATAGTTGAATTGCACAAGGTCATCACTGAACATCTGCACTGTTTCATATATTCAGTCGCGTGTCTATGTCCCCATTTTTCTTTTTCAAATATGGTGCATCGCATAGCTTACATCATCGATTTTAGCTTACTTTGTGACAGAAGTGTTGTGTGCAAAGCTGCGTCAGAAAATAATGGTATTTCAATCTTAAAACTGACTGGGAAAACCCTGTAAATGATTTGTTGACTCGCGCAACAATCTTTCATTCGATGTGTTTATGCCAACTGCCAAATTTTAAAGGGTTGATTCAAGCAACTCAATTTTAGATGTCGACTGATGCTGATATTTTTACTGGGTATTTTGTGCATAAAAAAAACAACAAAATACTGGTCTATGGGACCTCTGCCACATAAATTAGACATGACGAACAGGGTATAAGAACACAAACACCAGACAGCCAATTCTACCTGTCTGCCCAGCGACATCACCAGACCCAGGGCCACAGCATAGGCCACAACGCTGGAGCCACGGGTGAGAGGCGTGAGGTTGTAGAAGTAGTAGACAAGGGACAGAATGGTGCTTAGTACTGGGTCCATGTCAGCCATCTTGCTAACGCCCGTGCGTTGCACCTCCTGGTGGAGCAGTGTGAGGAAGTGGTCCATTTGTGCCCCATAGGCTGCTGAGCGGGCTGGAGTGCTGGACATGCTGAGGGCAAACACAATACGTCCGTTGGGGTCTTCGGTCAACACCAGCACGGTGCCATCCAGTCGGTCATCACTGCTGTCAGAACTGCCTGCCCCTGGAAGCGCCACACTAGCCGGCACCTGGATCAAGATGTCTCATAAAAAGGAAGCTGTTAAGGAACTGCTTCTTTACACAGAATTTACAATCATATTAAATAAACTGTTTCTACTTACAAATAAACCAATAAAAAGAAAACAAAACCCATAACAACAGCACACACACACACACACACACACACACACACACACACACACACACACACACACACAATCACTGACTTGTCGGGTGGTTCTTCTCTCAATAACCAGCCCCCTTACACACATTAACTCACCTTATACCCACCCCACCTCCACCCACCCACCCAGCACCCAAACTTCACTGTTTGACATCCAGCTGGATGTTCTCGAAGTCACAAGCCCACCCTACCCCTTCCCACCCTCCATGCTTTCTTTATGGCATATTATACTACAGAGATTTTTGTTTCCTTTCTATACATTTATTATTACCTGCTTTTGCAACACACCAAACTACAACAGTGTATGGTCACTTGCTACACTCAGCTGACAACATGTGCAGTGAATGAGATAAATACATTTCATGACCTACAGAAACACACTGAATGGCTGAAAAAAAGCAGTCTGACTGAGTTCTGTGCTTGAGAACGCCTGCTGCACAACAGAGATCTATCTGAGCGGACTTGTCAATCATGATGATATCATACTCATATAGCCTATCTTTCAAATGAAAACAATGTGCTGCTGGACACCTGAAAGATGAAGATATGCTGTCACTGAAACTAGTCAAAGCTCTCACCTGTGTGGACACCAGAAACCCATTGCGGTTGATCTGACGTTTGCGGGCGATTTGCAGCAATTCCTCACATGTGGTGGCCTTCTCAATATCCGTAGATAACCCTGAATAGGACACAGCCCCCCCACCACTGTAATGCTCTAACATGGTCTTGGCGAGTTTGAAGGCCAGGTCAAAGTACTGACTGACTCGTACACTGGCCACGGAGCCTCGGATTAGAGTGATGTCTTCACGGTGCCCCTCCTCTGTGTAGTAGTCAGGCAGAGAGTCCACCCACAACACAGGCTGCTCAGGGTCAACCAACTGTCGATATTGCACAGCCACAGAAAACAGCTCTTTCCAGGAAAAGGGCTTCTCTCCGCAGACTTGCCCACCATCTTCATGTTCCTCCACTTGATGTCCGCAAGCTGAGCCACATGAATAGCTGCCAGACCCATGGCCAGGTTCAAGCGTCTGTTGGGCAGGAAGCCATCAGCGGAGACCTGCATGGACAGGCCCACTTTGTCAGCCTGGCAGAGCAAGGTGCGGGCCCCTGCCTGAGACACGTCCATGGAGTCGATGTTGATGTCAGCGATGTGAGGCTGCAGCCCTGGCTGTTCACGGTACAGTCCCTGACCACGCAATGTTAGAGGCAGGCCTTGAACCCATGACATGCGCATCTTCTCATCCAGCTCCACCTGCCAGCATCATCATTTACATTAAGAATCATCATTTACAAAAGCAGTCATCTTTAGCCTTTGGTCATTATCACTCAATCATCATCAGTCATCTGTCAGCATCATCATTCACATTATCAGCCATCTATTAGGTCATGTTTTAGGTCCTTATCATTCCATCTTCTGTCATTTGTCAGCATCATCATTCACATTATCAACCATCGATTAGGTCATGTTTAGGTCCTTATCATTCCATCTTCTGTCATCTGTCAGTCATCATCATTCACATTATTAGCCACCTTTAGGCTGTCATCATCAGTCACATCATCAGTCATCTGAATGTCTTCATCAGCGACATCATCAAGATAGTTAATAAAGTCTATCCAGCTAACCACAATACCCCTACCATGATGGTAACTCATTGCCCTACCTCATCAAAATGGTAAGTAACTATCCTGCTTTTTCTGCCCCAACCAGCTCCTACCCTGAGCTGAGTTTCCTATAGGCTCCGTTGGGAAGACTGGGACTACACAGTCAAGTTTCATCCACTTAATGGAGGCGCCTCTCGACTCTGCGAGTGTTGCTCAAATTTCCCCACCAACACTGCAGGTGTCTGTATCTCTCGGGCCTGGTTGATGCCGGGATATATTATGAAAGGAAGCATAGACTACAGCCCTGTCATGTAGTCTCAGACTGGAGTGGAAATCTGTAGCATCATCTTCATCATCATCCTCATTCTCATCGATCAGCATTTAAAAAAAAAAAGTATCAAATTCTGTGGCCCCTCATGCCCTGCTCTCATTGTGACCTCAGTTTCGATGTCCTTTCCATGTCTGTGGCCTTGGTTTGGTTCTGTCAGCGTACTCAGTATTGGCAAGTCCATGGGCTGTCGTTGGACGGACATGGTGGCACCCTCCGGATGGAGAGCTCACTCATGCCAGCTCCACAATTAAGCAATTATTGTCATCAGTAGGGGGCTTAGTAGATAGATGGTGTCCTGCGTATGTTTGATCAGAACGGGCGCCACTGAACACCACCAAAGTGACCTGGCAGCAGTGCAGTGTCTCCACCAGTTGGTTGCCTCTTGACGACTTGACACTGGCTTCTCCCTGCGGATTGCTGGTGCTGGGGCTGCAACAGGACTGGCCAGGCTGTGGCTGTGGCCATGGTTTCGGAATGAGTGGCGTGGGTGCACTGCCACTGAGGTGGCACAGAAGATGCGACAGAAAAAAAAAGTAAATATCCTGCCTCCCTCCCCCCCCCCCCCCCCCCCCCCCCTTCTTCTCAATATCATAATTAACAACCCTGCCCTCCCATCAAGACGGCAACTAACTTCCCAGCCCCTGTATGTAACTATATTGGGGAATGCCCACATCAAGATGGCAAAAAAACTGTCCTGGGCCTACCAACTGCTGAATAACAGCCCTGTCCCAGTATCTAAGTGCTCTGCCCTTATCAAAATGGTAGCAATCTGCCCTGTCCCACTAAGATGACAGCTAATTGCCCTTCCCCTATCATGATGACAACTAAATGCCCTGCCTCCATCATGATGACAGCTAACTGCCCTTTCCCCATCAAGGTGGAATTAACTGTCCCACATCCATCATGATGATAGCCAACTGCCCTACCCCCATCATGATAACTAACTGTCCTGCCCCCATCAACATGGTAGCAATCTGCTCTGCCCGATAAAGATGAAAGCTAACTGCCATCCCCCATCAAGATGAAACAAACTGTCCTACACCCATCATGATGATAGCTAACGGCCCTACTCCCATCATGATGATAACAAAATGCCCTGCTCCCATCATGATGATAGCTAAATGCCCTACCCCCATCATGATGATAGCTAAATGCCCTGCCCACATCATGATGATAGCTACATGCCCTTCCCCCTTCATAATAATAGCTAAATGCCCTGCCCCCATCAAGATGATAGCTAAATGCCCTCCCCCATCATGATGATAGCTAAATGCCCTGTCCCCATCATGATGATAGCTAACTACCTTGCCCCAATCATGATCGTAACTAACTGCCCTGCCCCCACCATGATGATAGCTAAATGCCCTACCCCCATCATGATGATAGTTAAATGCCCTGCCCCCATCATGATGATAGCTAAATACCCTGCCCCCATCATGTTGATAGCTAACTGCCCTGCCCCCATCATGATGATAGCTAAATACTCTGCCCCCATCATGATGATAGCTAAATGCCCTGCCCCCATGATGATGATAACTAAATGCCCTACCCCCATCATGATGATAGCTAAATGCCCTGCCCCATCATGACGATAGCTAAATTCCCTACCCCCATCATGATGATAGCTAATATATCCTGCCCTCATCATGATGATAGCTTAATGCCCTGCCCCCCTCATGATGATAGCTACATGCCTTTCCCCCATCCTGATGATAGCTAAATGCCATGCCCACATCAGGAAGATAGCTAAATGCCCTGCCCACATCATGATGATAGCTAAATGCCCTGCCCACATCATGACGATAGCTAAATGCCCTACCCCCATCATGATGATAACTAAATACCCTACCCCCATCTTGATGATAGCTAACTGCCCTGCCCCCATCATGATGATAGCTAACTGCCCTGCCCCCATCATGATCATGATGACAGCTAAATGCCCTACCCCCATCATGATGATAGCTAACTGCCCTGCCCCCATCTTGATCATAACTTACTGCCCTGTCTCCATCATGATAGCTAAATGCCCTCTCCCCACCAAGATGGAAACTAACTGCCCTGCCCCCATCATGATGATAGTTAAATGCCCTGCCCCCATCATGATCATGATGATGGCTAAATGCCCTACCCCCATCATGATGATAGCTAACTGCCCTGCCCCCATCTTGATGATAGCTAAATGCCCTGCCTGCCACATCTTGATGATAGCTAACTGCCCTGCCCACATCATGATTGTAAGTAACTGCCCTACCCCCATCATGATGATAGTTAAATGCCCTGCCCCCATCATGATGATAGCTAAATGCCCTGCCCCATCATGATGATAGCTAAATGCCCTGCCCACATCATGATCATAACTAACTGCCCTGCCCACATCATGATGATAGCTAAATGCCCTACCCACATCATGATGATAGCTAAATGCCCTGTCCCCATCATGATGATAGCTAAATGCCCTACCCACATCATGATCATAACTAACTGCCCTGCTCCCATCATGATCATAGCTAAATGCCCTACCCCCATCATGATGATAGCTACATGCCCTGTCCCCATCATGATGATAACTAAAATGTCCTACCCCCTTCATGATGATAGCTAACTGCCCTGCCCCCATCATGATGATATATCTAAATGCCCTGCCCCCATCATGATGATAGCTAAATGCCCTACCCCCATCATGATGATAGCCAAATGCCCTACCCCCATCATGATGATAGCTAAATGCCCTGTCCCCATCAAGATGGTAACTAAGTGCCTTGCCCCAATCATGTTGATAACTAAATGTTCTGCTCCCATCATGATCATAACTAACTGCCCTGTCTCATCATGATAGCTAACTGCCCTGTCCCCATCAAGATGGAAACTAACTGCCCTGCCCCCATCATGATGATAGCTAAATGCCCTGCCCCCATCATGATCATAACTAACTGCCCTGCCCCCATCATGATGATAGCTAAATGCCCTACCCCCATCATGATGATAGCCAACTGCCCTGTCCCCATCAAAATGGTAACTGCCTTGCCCCAATCATGATGGGTAGCCAAGTACTCTGCCCTCATCAAGATGGTAGCTAACTGCCTTGCCCTCCTCAAGATGGCAGCTACCCTCCTCAAGATGGGCAGCTACCCCCATCCAAATGGTATTTATAACTAACTGTTCTGTGCCCCACCAAAAGGGAATAACTACCCTATCCCTATCATGATAGTAACTAACTGCCCTGCCCCCATCAAGTTGGTAACTTACTAACTAACTGTCCAGCCCTCACTGGTGATAAACAACTATCCTGCCCTATCATGATGGTAACTTGCTGTCCTGCTCCCACCAAGATGGTAATCCACTGCTCTTTCCCGGACCAGATGGTTACCAACTGCTCTGCCCCCAACAAGATGGTAATACATCACACCACCACCAAGTCATAAACAGCTGCTCTGTGCCTCATAAAGATGGTGGTAACTAACTGCCCTGTGTTCCACCAGGCCATAACTAACTATGCTGCCCGTTGACAAGAATGGTAACTTATTACCCTGCCCCTTGCCCAACTATTTTGCCCATACCAAGATGTTAACTATTCTCCCCCTCTATACCAAGATAGCAGCCAAATGCTCTAATCCTGCAGAGAGTTCGTGTATGACCTGATCAATTCACATAAAATTCACCATCTAAATTCATCAAAACATACCCACTGATCATTTATGATGTCAGAGAAAACCAGGACTTTTTTTTTCTTTCGATGTTTTCAACAAGCTTTACAATGAAGTGAAACAAAGGCCTCCATTCATTCAGTAATCTGCGACTGATTCCATCAGGCTTTCTCTACCAGTCAGAAGTGGAGAAGTGGAATGCTAAAGTAATTATCGCTGATCTTAACACATTTCTTTTCACCACATACAAAACTAATGAATTTTCCCAATACTTTTTAAACTATTATTTTGCAAACTATATGTGCTTTACTGAGAACGCTTCCCTCTTCATTCCTCGTCAATTCTTTCCTACACCTCACTGTTCCTTCCAGTTCTTCCAGTCCATCTTACCCTTCTTCTTTCCCGTTCATCTTACCGTTCCTCATATCTATCCACCCTTCACTTGCTCATCCCCACTCACTCCATCCTTCCTTGTCACCATCAATCAGACCTTTCCTCCTTCAGGACCATTCTCCTTAACTCCTCTTCCACATCAACCATTCCTCCCCTTTTGGAAAGCCTATGTCCTTTCCTGTTATGACTACTATCTTGCTGCAGTGTGGCACAGTTAAAAAAATTTTGCACAAAAACACAGGATGATCTAGGTCATCAATGAGCATATGTGAAAGAGTTTGAAAAGTTATATAGATCTACTTTACAAATATCCCATTTATATCCAAGTAATTAATTTGAATATATAACAATCATGCCATAATGAAACATGTCTGCTTTACCCAGAGAAGACAGCACACACCTCAGGGTGTGTAAGTGAGTGACTGGCTCCTCCAATGATGCATGAAGAAACCGGCCATATTCTCTGATGTACTGTGCCTGCACCGTTCTGGTGTAATCTTCAGTTCTGGTAGAGACTTGATCATGACCTTGGTGGCCAACTTAACGCCCTGATAAAACTGACCTATGGCCACTGTCGATAGAGCCAGCAAATACTGGCAGCTGCTATTTTCTGGGTCAAGCCTTACACATTGCTGCAGAATGGAGCGAGCTGATGCTGGATCTCCTGAATGATACAGCATACTCCCCTTCAACTGCATGCTTAAAGTGTGGTTTGGACTCAATGCCAATGCTTGGTTGAATCGTGTATGTGCTGCTTTGTAATTACCTAGCTCCCTGAATGCTTGAGCCAGGCTGATACATGCTTCAACATGATTTGGTTGGATCTTCAAAACTTCTTTGAAAACTTCAATTGCATTCCTAACCGACCCTGATAATACTGAGCAAGACCTAGATGAAAGTAGGAAAAGATGTAGATGGCTCCTTTATCTCCTGAATCTTCTTCCAGATTCCTTTTAAATTCTGTTTCTGCTTCCACAAAATTTTTCCAAAAAAGATTGACAATACTATGCTAAAACGGATTCTAGTGTTGGGACGTATGATTAAAGCTGCTTTAAGATCAGTCAGAGCTTCTTTAAATCTGTTCATTGTGATGTACACTTCCGCTCTCCGTTCAAAGCCTTCAGCATAACTGGGCTCTTTCTCAACACATGCGCTGAAATCGCTGATAGCCTCAAGGGCCAGTTGTTGATTTTCTGGGCCTTTTCTTGCATAGCCACCCCCCGGGCATAGTGTGCTGCCACGTTTTCTGGATACTTGTCAAGTAGGGTATTAAGCATGGCGATGGCTCTGTCCCACTGGCCTGCGTTCATCTCCACAATGGCATGGGCCACACTGTGGTCTAGGTCCCGGTCTCCGCTGGGGAAGGGAAGCAGATTACGTCCTACGATCTCCTCCGCCACCTCCTCCTGGGGCACTCTCTCCCCGTGCACACATTGTTCTCGCTCTGGCATGCTCCCTTGTCTCCGCCTTGAGGCGAACAGAGCCCCACTGGGAGATCTTTGCGATGAGTCTCGCATGCGCTGACGATCTCGCCCGATGGAGTGAACCTGACGTTGAAACGCAAAGCGGAGGGTGTGGGAACAGGGCCCGAGGAGTAACTTCGACAGTTAGCACACAGCAAGTACGCACCGCTCTTCTCCATGGTTTTCATTTCAAAAACATGGCGATTACCATCGGCTGTCTCGATCTGAATGTTGGTAGCTCGGCATAGAAGCAGACTTCCAACATTTAGCACAAACATGCGAGGATGGACATTGAGACTGCTGACGACACGGCCATGTCGCTTACACTATGGGAAATCACCCTCCCCGCGGTTTCTATGGCAAGGGAGATAACTCAGTGCGAAATTGAGGTCATAACACAGGTAACTGACTCTTACCTGTGTCACCGCCTCGATTTCAATCGTCACACCGAAGATGGCGCCCGAACGATGGAAAGCCGTGCTTGGGACGTTGATCTTCTTTTGCTGTGGTTGGATCCGTTTTGGGTAAATCATTCTTTTGAAATAATATGTGTCTGAATAAACTCACTCTTTGAGAGAGATCACACACCTGAGTTCAGGGTAATTTGCCAATCAAACGGGTGTTTTCGCACTCACGGTGACTCGTCTCGCTCAAGGCATCACAACAAGGAAATAATGCGGAAGTGGCGAACATGATTTTAAGTCCTCGCTATGCTTTACTTTCTAATTTGTTGTTTTTATGATTTTGTAAATTTTACATTCTTGTGTGGATTGTTTTTGTGAACAGATTTTCTTTCTTTTTTTTTGTGATCAGAAGGTACAAAATGATAAGAGATGACCAATGTAAGTAAAAATTTGAAATTCAGGTATTAGGTAAGCTGTCAGAAACTACAGAATTTAGACCTTTAGTTTAACATACCAAGGGAGAAAAAAAAGTCACCTGAATCACCAGTTTTCAGATTCAGGAAAATAACCATGACGCTGATGGATATTTTGCGACTTTGAACCTAAATGATAAACAAGACTTGAAAAAATTATAAGAGTAATGCACATTTAACTTTTACACATTTGTTACTTTGTAACAACAGTCTGTGGCAGCTGATAACAAGGCTCCTTCAAGTGGAGGGTATATTCGTGAGGATAAGTATTAGTAAGAGTAGGTGGGTGTAGATAGCTCTTGTAAGTTGTACCCTGGTTTGTCCCTTGTAAGTTGCGTTTTTTTTCATATTTGATTTTATTTATCTTTTTACAATGTGTATATATAGGGGCCAAGCTCTATATCAAGGCTTGGTCGGATCAGCTAGTCATCTAGGGCAACAACTGAACATTTGTAGGGTGTTAATAAAATCGACAGTGAGTAGGCTCATACATTAATCATCACTCACTGTGTAGATCTATCTTTTTCTCTTCTGTTCTTGACTTCCAATATATATGCACTCCATAAACACAATAGAGTAGCAGATTAATCACAAAAATGATTGTTGTCATTCATTGGATGAAGATTGTTGTTATTAAATGGATTGAGATGAAAATGTGCTTTTTTCTGTTATAGACTTATACCACTTAAAAGTTAAATGACAGACCAGTGTAGATTGCATTGCTTAGTTATGAGACAGATTTTTTTTAAAATAAGGATTTACCATAAACAGCTATGTACAATGTGTTCCTCGACATGCTTATCACTTAAAAAAAAAATTGTTTTGATCAATTGATATGATGAAGGTAGTACTCTGCTTAGCAGACTGAAAGTGAATACAAGTAAAGAATTGTGTTTTCATACTTATTGTTACAGCTGGGGTGCAGATTTAAGATGTGTGACACTGGCAACATAGAAACCAAGGTTAAGAGTTCTACACTTGAAACATTCAGAATATCAAACAAAATAATCAGTTATATGATGGAATCTGGCTTCCAAGCCAGTTTTATGGTGTTTAACTTAATATAGATAGTAGAGCAAGAGGGTAAGGGCATATCTGCTAATGATCTCATGAATTCTCTCTTTATGGAATCAATCATAGATGAAAGAAGACCAGAGCCTTGACAAAGGCAGCTGAGATTAGAGTTCAGTTGCATCTTGTCCCAAAGAAACAACTGTAAACTTCATAAAGCTTGAAATTAACCAACTTTATAACAGGTGTCCAATAGCTAAGCAGCTAAGACATCCATCATGGGCAACCTGGCCTTGAAAGGGTCAATCATCCTGAAGATGCAGGTTTGAATCCAGGCAGTGCAAGAAATACGTAAATTAAAACAGAAAAGAAAGAAAGGAAAAGAAAGATATAGCAAAGAGACATTTCGGAGTCATGACCAGAGTGTAGCCCTGGCCCTGTGAAAGACCAAAGAGTAATAAGTCAAGTGCTGAATAACTTGTGTAATGGAGCTCCTTTGAAGACATACAGTTCTCCCATGTCTGTGACTAGTGTGAATCAAGGGATTAAAAACTTGGGGGCTCCTTTGAAGACCTGCAGTTCTCCCTTGTGAAAAAAAACTTGTATAATGGGGGCTCCTTTGAAGACCTGCAGTTCTCCCTTGTGAAAAACTTGTATATGGGGGCTCCTTTGAAGACCTGCAGTTCTCCCTTGTGAAAAACATGTATAATAAGGGCTTCTTTGAAGACCTTCAGTTCTCCCTTGTGAAAAACTTGTATAACAGGTTGCTCCTTTGAAGACCTACAGTTCTCCCTTGTGAAAAACTTAAATATAATAGGGGCTCCTTTAAAGACCTACAGTTCTTCCTTGTCTATGACTAGTGTGAATCAAAGGCTGAAAAACTTATATAATAGGGGCACCTTTGAAGACCTACAGTTCTCCCTTGTCTATGACTACAGACTAGTGTGAATCAAAGGCTGAAAAACTTATATAATAGGGGCTCCTTTGAAGACCTACAGTTCTCCCTTGTCTATGACTAGTATGAATCAAAGGCTGAAAAACTTGTATAACAGGTTGCTCCTTTGAAGATCTACAGTTCTCCCTTGTGAAAAACTTATATAATAGGGGCTCCTTTGAAGACCTACAGTTCTCCCTTGTCTATGACCAGTGTGAATCAAAGGCTGAAAACTTCTATAACAGGTTGCTCCTTTGAAGACCTACAGTTCTCCCTTGTGAAAAACTTATATAATAGGGGCTCCTTTGAAGACCTACAGTTCTCCCTTGTCTATGACTACAGACTAGTGTGAATCAAAGGCTGAAAAACTTATATAATAGGGGCTCCTTTGAAGACCTACAGTTCTCCCTTGTCTATGACTAGTATGAATCAAAGGCTGAAAAACTTGTATAACAGGTTGCTCCTTTGAAATTGAAAGACCTACAGTTCTCCCTTGTGAAAAACTTGATTAATAGGGGCTCCTTTGAAGACCTACAGTTCTCAGACATCTCCCTTGACTGTCTTCCTACTGCACACTCCACTGTCTTTGATGCCCCATCAGAAAGTCAATCACTGAATCCTGACATAAATCATTTATCTGACTTGAAAGGCTGAATGTCTAAGGACTGTATATATTTCATGTCAGAAAAAAAATGTAGGAAAAGGAAACGCACTTTGCAACAAGTAACACCCGAGCATGCAGATTTGTGACAGCCTGCCACTAAGTAGGTATGCTGAGCCAGGTGAGGTCACTCTGCAGTGGCCAATGGTAGGGGTGGAGGATGAGTGGGGGGGGAGGGGAAGGTCTGTCTGGGGTAACATGATTTTTTTTTTTTCTCCAGCCTCTTGGCCTGTATAGCAAAACCATCAACATTCAGTACTTTTTTTGTTTTGTTTTGTTTTGCTTTAAATGAACTAGACATGTTTTGAAATGATGTTTTACCCTCCCCTTTATTGACAGTAGTGCACCTTGTCCCAAAATTTCTGTTTTGGAGTTGGACTTCTGAACAAGTTGGAGTTTTTCTCATGCAGAAACCCTTTAGAGAGTAATACACTGTTGGAAGAGTCCCTCTGTTTGTTTGTATTGTACATGTATGAAAGTCGGTATCTGTAAGATACTGTTTATTTATCATGTTATAATAATAGTAATGATGATGGTAATAATTCTAATAAATGCTAAAGATAATAATGATAATGATAATAATAACAAGAACAGTTCAATCATCATCATCAATCATCATCATCATCATAATTAATGAAGACAATTTCTGTAGTACCCCTAATAATGAAAGCCGGTGGGTGATTTACAATTTTCAACAAAACAGTATCTTAAAATATAGGCAGGATACAAAAACACACACACACACACACACACACACACACACACACACACACACACACTGGCACATAGTGTCATAGTGAAACACACATGCACACACACACACACACACACACACACACACACACACACACACACACACACACACACACACACACACACACACACACACACACTGTATAAAATGGTGAACAGCTTGTTCATATGCAAGCAAGTGTATGTAAGTAACAGGTAGATGGTTACCTGTATATTTATAGTACTGTTTAAATAGTAAACATCCAGTTTCCTATTTGTTTTATAATAAAAGCTGTTTTATCTTCATTTACAATTTTAGTATTTATTTCTGGAGCTACGAATCAAGGTAAACTTGAAAGGAATATTATCAGTGTACATTCGTAATGATTGACATGATACATTTCAGGGTTTGTGTTGCTTTGATGTTTATAAATCGACATGGTAGGATCAAATTTGATGAAGTCTTCAAAACTAACAGTGAAATTGAAGTCTGAATGCTTTGGAACTGGCTATAGGCATTCACACATTAATGAAGTTGATGACAATATTAAACTGATAAACTAAGTACAAATACATATATCTCTGTGCTTGCATAAAGAAGATTTCTATGGTACATAAAAGTAAGTACCAGTGGAATTGGTGTGTGTGTGTGTGTGTGTGTGTGTGTGTGTGTGTGTGTGTGTGTGTGTGTGTGTGCAGGTCAGTGCCAAATCCCTGAGGACTATAGCGGGGACTGGTACTGGATGGACGGTCAGGGCCGAGACAAGGTGACAGTAGTCAACCGCAAGGATTGGGGTGCCAACTTCACCTGTCACCGTCTCCATGTCCATGACAACATCTACTCGATATCGAAGGAGTCAATGCCACCATGCTGTTGAGAAGGAAGACGTAAGATGCTTAGAGTATTATGAGTCATTATTTTAGTAGTTTTGATGCAAGCAGAGATACAAGATGCACACACAAACATTACCTGACAGGCAGCAGACTGGCTGTCTTTATCTTTTCTGATACAGTCAATGATTTAGGTGTGATTTCACAGCATGTTCTCAGGGGAATTTCAGCTGTCGTTGATCTGCCAGAACAACAGTCTTGAGATAAGTAGGACTGCCTCTGGGGAATTTGGACTACTTAAGCAACACTATCTTTAGTTGTGTCTCTTGTTTTCTTCAGAATTGACTACAGAAATTCTCTGTCAGCCTGGGTCCCCCTGAACCATGTGTGGACACCCAGCAGTAAGATCATTTGCTGTTCATGCTACATTTCAAATGCATGGTCTGAGTGGTACATTTCAGCTTGTTCCAGTCACATCTGGAGCTGAAACAGCAAAAAAAAAAAGGTCTGATACTGAGATAGGAGTCTTTCATGAGAGAAGAAAAAGACATGCAAGAGTTAGACACAGAAAATGTTCAACTGTGGTTTTTTTTTTGTGTGTGTGTGTTTATTTATTTATTTTTTATTTGTTTATTTTCTGTTCCATCTTCTGCACCACCTCATTGGCATTGCACCCACACTGCTTATTCTGACCCATTATCCACCGCCACAGCCAAGCGACAACCAGTGTTGTGTTTTTCTTTGCCTGGTTAACACACTAGTAATCATTTGTTTAATGACACTTAACATGAATATGTTGAAAATACATAAGAGAGAGAGAGAGAGACTTTGTCAGGCTGTTGTATTTCTTAAGATATGTTGATGTGCGTTTTAGATTGGGGAAGGCTTTTCCAAATCATTCACTTTGTGCATTGCTTTCAACTATCTTCCAGGATAGAGAACTTAAGAAAGTCATGTATCTTCTTGAGTGTCTTCAGTTGTCACTTGCATTGTCGGATTAGCACACTCATTCATCTTGTGATTTTCTGTGAAGACAGTTAAAATTTTTGTAAACAGAGAAAAAATATACAGAAAACGTTTAATAGATCAGTATTTCTCTTTATGTGACTGCATGTCTATAATACACAGTTTTCAGACTTTGAGCTCAGGTTTAAGAAATGTTGGTTACAATGACACAGGGATGTTTCCCGGTCAGTCCATTAGTTTTATCATTTTCAATACAGATTGGCAACATTTTGGGATAAGAACATTCTGCTGTCGAGATCCTCCATGCTCATTGCTTTTCTAGAGGTTTGTGAAACGCTTGCAGTAAAGTTACTTTCACCTTTCGGTCATATTGAAAACATTTTGTGTCAGTTTCTGTGTGAAATTAACAATTCCATTATTGCTGGCTTAAATAACATGGACACAAATATGATCTGCTGAATTATCAGCACTGTATTTGAAGAACGGGATTCTGCATCTGCTCAGACTGTCACTGATGATTAAACTAGTATGGTACCAACATGGAGTTAATTGAATTGAAGAGGGCACAGATGGTGACAACCTAGAGGGACAGGGCAAGGTCCCTTGAACAGGAAGTAACGAAGTTGCTTTCATAAGCCAAACCAAACTGTGCAATGATCAGTGAGGTGGGTAAATGCTGACTTGAAATTTTGAAGTTACTTTAATGCTGTTGTAAGTCCTTAATATTGGATAGCTGGTCAAAACTTGGTCATAAACATTGATTGAATGAAAGTTGGTCTTATGCATGGACTACCATACATGTCTTACTTGGTAAAAAAAAAAAAATCATTAGAATGAGGTACCAGAATGATTAAAAATGTTTCTGTCATTTTCAAGAGTAACTGGTCCAGCATCCTATGTCCGACACTCAGATGAATCTCTGATGATGCGTTCTGATGATGTTGATTTGTCTTTATATTACAGTGTGCTCAATTAACGCTTTATGCTTCATGCTAGTTCAACCTGACTGGTCATAGGAAAGGAAACATCACACCTGTTGAAGGTTGTTGGAATACTTGTTGGAAGAAAAGAGTACTGGGTTCAAGTTTGACTCACTGTTACGGGATAGTGTTTTTGTTGTTGCATAAATGAATTTGCCTTTGTGTTGCCTGTCTCTCTCTCTGCCTGTCTTTCTGTCCTCTCTGTGTGTGTGTGTGTGTGTGTGTGTGTGTGTGTGTGTGTGATCACCTACATTCATTTTGCAGAAGCTGAGGGGGTTGTTCTGGCATAACGACTGTTACGGGTATGATGAGAATGGTCTGAACAATCCAGAGTGAATGAATTTTGTACTTGTGGATTCACACTAAGGTATAAAAACCTCTTGCTGAAATGGCAGTATAGGATTTTCATCAATAGAGATCCTGCAGTATGAGTGTGGGACATTGTCTGTTTGATATCCTCACTGCACTCTGTCTGTTGCCTGTGTGCAGTGGAAGCGCCTGCTTTATCTGTGTGGACGTCCTCTACAGAACTCCCAACATTCTTCAAGTGAAACAATGTAAGCATCATCCTGAGTGCATTAGTATGTCAGTCTGTTAAAAACAGTCAGAACAAATGAAAAAGAGAGAATACCTGTCAGACAAATAGGAAAATCAGTTTAGTGATGTCCATTTACCAGGGTTTGGGATTAATAAGCATTTGACCTATTTCTCATTTCTTGTTACATAAAATGTTTTTACATGTATGTTAACATGTGTTTCAGGAGAGGAGGAGGGGGGTATTTATTTTTTTTATTTTCTTTTTTAAACTGTATGCATTTGAGAGTGTGTATGTGTATGATTTGTTTCTTTGTTAACATTCTCAGGACTGTAGTTTCTGTTCCTGCAGTAAGTAGTAGTTATTTCAATTTACTGTGCCTCAGTCACTCTTTTTAAAAAAAAAAACTTACGAAAAATAGACATGGACATCACACCCATACACCCACACATAAATGCACATGCACACATACACGCATGCACACACACACGCATGCACGCATGCACACACGCACGCACGCATGCAGTTCTGGCCTTGCCCCAATTTCTTTCACAACCTCCATATTAGGCTTGGTTTGATAATGCATCACTGCCACCCTTTCTGATTTTTTTCTTCAGAGTTTTTTCCTGATATAAAGATAATTCCTTCAATCCCAAATGTAGTGAAAAACTGCAGAATATCAAAATTTTGTTTAGAAGCGGCATGTTTTGGGGGAGGGGAGGGTTTTTATTTTCGAATGGGGCTCATAAAGTATTACAGAATGAAACCTAAATGATGTTTTGTCAATGTCTGCAGTAAATATAGAGGAACAAACCTTTTTCTTTTTGAACCCAAATTCATCAGCTGAATCAATAAGGGGTTAAAAATGCTTTCAGTTGAAAGCTCAAATGCATTCTCTTAAAGCAGACCACTCCAATCCTTTCATCCTCTTCCGCATCACATCTAACTCAAGGGGCTTGGCAGTTGTGAATATGCTTTTTTTTTTGTGACATTCATTCCTTGATATCACTTCATTACGCTGATCCCCCTGTCTCCCATTTTTCGTCCCTGAGTCCATCCCTTATTTTCGCCACCCACACTCTCTCTGTGCTGGTTGCCATCCAAGTGTGGTCTGATGTGTTCATATCAGGAGTCTGCCTGTTGTTTGTGACTTATCCTCAGTGTTGGTCTGATGTGTTCATATCAGGAGTCTGCCCTGTTGTTTGTGACTTATCCTCAGTGTTGGTCTGACGGTGATCAGGTCAGGTCTGCCTTAGGGTTGCAGCTGTCCTCACTGTTGATATATCCTGCCGCTCTTCCTCCTACTCTGTCTTCTTTCTTCCTCTTTCTGTGTATTCTTTTGTTCCTCCTTTGTCTTCTTCTTTCTTTCTTCTTTCTGTGTATTCTTTTCTTCCTCTTTTGTCTTCTTCCTTCTTCTTTCTGTGCGTTCTTTTCTTCCTCTTCTCCCTTTCTTTGTCTTTTATTCTTCTTTATTGTCTGTCTTCCCTTCTTTTATTCTCTTTGAATTATTTCTTCCTCATTTTGCTTCCTTTGTCTTCTTTCTTCCTCTTCTTTCTCTTTTTGTTTGTTTTATTCTCCTCATCTTCCATTCTCTGTCTTTCTTTTTACCCTGTGGTCATCCTCTTCTTTCTCTGCATATCTTTTTTCTAATTCTTCTTTTGTGTGTCTTCTTCCTTCCTCTTCTTATTCCTGTGTTTTATCTTCTTTCTTCCTCTTTCTAAATTCTCCCACTGTTTATCTTTTTCTTCCTACTCTTCTCACTCTTTGTCTTCTTTCTTCCTCTTAGCATTTGCCTCATTTTTTTTTTTGTTTCTTGTTTGCTTCTTTTTTTTTTTTTTTTTTTCTCTCTTTCTTGTAATGTACAGTCAAACTTTTGCTTTGATATCATTGATAACTGCATGCTCATGCATGCATGTATACAGAGTTGGCATATATTTTGAGGGTAGGTTTGTGTGTATGTGTGCAGCTAGCTGTTACTCTGACAGTGATAATTTTGAGAACAAGTGCACAGGTGTGAAGAAAATCCCTAGCGTGGATGAAGTGACCACCTATTTTCCGTGAGTACCCCAACGTGTGGGATAGTCCCCACTGTAGTTGTCACCTGTTTCTGTGAGCGCAGGCTGATGGGAACTGAACTGCAGATTTGATTATGACAGATGTGATATCCACTGAATCAAACTGTATAAGGAATGTACTTGGTCCTGTCCCCACCTCCACAAAACTCCCTCACATGTGTACTACCAAGGTTTGTTCTGTGAGATGTGCTGGTGTTTAAATTCAGTGAAGTGATACGTTCAGTCAGCATACTGCTGAAACTTGCCCTCTTCAGGATGGTCAGAATCCAGTCCTCCCTCATGTTGTCAGACATCCCACGCCAAAGCAAGCTGTCATCCATCAGTAGACCTGATCCTGAAAGGACAACAGCTGTCATGCTGTTTTGCATAATATTCACTTCCTGCTGTTTAAACATGCTGACCTGAGGTGCAAGAAGTGATAAAGACTGATCTCCCTTAAAGGCATTACAGTGACAGAAAAGAGATTCTCATGTGTTCTAGTGGTGTTGATGCTCATTTCAGGCTGTATGAGGGGACAGAAAAGGGGGTTCCATGTGTGGACCAAATGTTACTTTAAGGCATTGAAGTGAAAGAAGAAGAGTTTCCATGTGCAGTTATCATTAATGTTACTTTAAGGCATTGAAGTGACAGAAGAAAAGAGTTTCCATGTGCAGGTATCATTAATGTTACTTTAAGGCATTGAAGTGACAGAAGAGTTTCCATGTGCAGGTATCATTAATGTTACTTTAAGGCATTGAAGTGACAGAAGAAGAGTTTTCCATGTGCAGGTATCATTAATGTTACTTTAAGGCATTGAAGTGACGGAAAAGGGTTGAGATGAGCAAGTATTGTTGATTTGCCTTTACGGCTTAGAAGTGACAGAAGAGGAGTACCCATGTACAAGTGATGTTTATGTCCCTTTAAGACATTGAAGTGTCAAAAGAGGGGTTCCCATGTGTAAGTGGTGCTTATATTTCAGGCCAGACACTGCGGACAGTAAATTGCATCACCACCTTTGAAGGCGTGTGTACCAGTTCACCTATGAGGTCAGCTGGGGTGGGGGCGGTATCTGCAACAACTTGGACTCGCAAATCAAGGCTTGTCAGGACCCAGGTTCTGCCTATGTGGACAACGAGGTCTTCTTCATGACCTATGCCCGCTGTCCCAGTGTTCAGACCTCATTCTCACAAAGTTAGTCTTCACATGTGTGTCTGTCTGTAATGGATGGAAAGAGACTTGACAGTGTAACACAACTGAGGTTGATGGGGGAAGTGGGTGGGATGGAAGAGAGATTTGTTTTCCATGGTTCTGTGTTACTGAGGATTTGAACATCTGTCCTTGAGCTGCTTTGTTTACTTAATGGCATTTGTGTGCTAGCGCTAGGTGTCGGCAGGGCAAGGGGTTTATCTGGATGCAAAGATACTGCTCTGAGGACAGAAAAAGTGTGTGCCAAGAATCGTACAATGAAGGTTTTAGTATGGCAAGTTCAGGAATATTCTTGTGCTATAGATCGGCTCTCTGTTAATTCTGTAGGTTGATGACATTATTGTGTTTATATGTTTTTTGTGGTTTTTTTTTTGTTGTAAAAGGATGAGCAGGGTTGTTTTGTTGTAGTGAATGGATGCTGCAAGATGAGTATATGAATGGACATTCATTTATAACTAAGGTAAGGTAATGTTGCTTATTGCTCAGCTAACCACAAAGGGCCGTATCAGGGCTGTCACCACCTTGAAGTCAACTCACAAGTCATCCATTCATACGGCTCTTTAAAATACACTTATTACTGGCCAGTGCAGGGGCAGATGGGTTTGGGAAGGATGCATGAGTAAGATGTATGTGTGTTCCTGTCTGCGTGCAGCTAGTATTGGATGGGGTGCATGAGTAAGACATATATGTGTCCCTGTCTGTGGCTGAAAGGAGTACATGAGTAAGACATGTATGCAGTCCTGTTTGTACAGAGCTGTCATTTTTAGGGGTTCATGAGTTAGATATAAGTGTGCTCTTATTTGTGAGCAGCTGTCATTGGGAGCGGTTGATGAGTGAGACATGTATATTCTCTATGTATATGAAGCTGTCATAGGGAGGAGTGCATTTGTAACACTTGTATGTATCCCTGTTTGTCTGCAGCTATCCGTTACCAGTGTATGGGCAGCTGGTTTGCTATGGTGGGCAACACAGGCTACACTTTCGCTGCCATTGCTGACACAGTGGAGAAGGACAAAAGAGAAAGATTCAAGTGTCTAGTAAGTGGATCTGGTGTATGGGGTTCTGTAAGCTGTGTTGATTTAGTGTGTGTGCATCTGCAGTTTTTCCTTTAGCTTTTCTTTTTTTTTCTGTGTAAGTTCAGAAGAAAAGCCATGATGCATCAAGGAGGGTGTAATTCTACAGTGTGTCAGTCTCTGTGACTGACTGGAATGGGCAGGGTACTGGTCGGGTAGATGAAGTGACTGGCTACAGACAGGTGTCACCTGCTCTCCATAATCGTCAATTTCCAATTTGCAAGCAGCAGTTTGGGCAAGAGAAGCTGGTTGGCCAATAGTGATTTTGTGTGTGTGTGTGTTTTGGGGGGAGGTGGGTTTTTTTTTTAATATCATGTTTTAAATGTGGTCTAGAGAGTACAGCTACAGTGTGGATCATGGTTGCTTGCACACATATGGCATATGGTTAGATGTGCGGCTTGACCTTTTGATCATCCAGTAACAATACTAAGAAAGACTTACGCTCCAAACATTGATTGTTAAACCTGTCCCAACAGCACCCACCCATGTATTCGTCAACCAAGCTCTGACCCATCCTGCTCATAGCTGATCACAGCGATAGTTGATAGTGAAAGTGATTTCTGCACTCTGCAGACATGTTTCTGTTTGTCTGGTGACGTGGATTTGTGTGCATGTGTGTGTGTGTGTGTGTGTGTGTGTGTGTGTGTGTGTGTGTGTGTGTGTGTGTTTTGTAATTAACAGATTTAATGTGTTTTGGGTGATCTAACAGATGACGCTGAAGAACCAGAAGTCTGCAGACAACACCATCCGTTGGGTGATGTCGCGCTTTGCTCGCTGCAAGACCCTCAATAGTATCTATGATGGCCCTGTGCGACTGGTGCTGAACCGAAGTGAGTGCTCTCCTTTAAGACAGCATTGTATGGAAGAGAGAGGGGGGGGGGGGGGGGGGGGTGTAGAATGAAGAAGAGACAAAAACTGTGTTCAGCAGAACTGGTTCAGCATCAGGCTTCGCTCAATCAAAACATTTTTTGAACACTTTCCATACTAAAAGTTGATCAAGATCAGGTGCATACACTGGTTTCTTAGTGATTTCCACCCGTGTAAATCTCTCCTTTAAGAATGATGGCATAGTACGGAAATGCAGTGGACAACGCAAGGGTAATAACTGGATTGTTTTTGCTCTGTTCTTTGTGAATGAAGCAATTTTTTAGGTGGTCAGAGGTGAATTTGCTTTGGAGTGCTGAATGAGATGGAAACCTTTATTTCTTTGAAAAAAAAAAAAAAATCTTCAGGTTGTGAAATGAGTTTAAAAAGCATCCATCAGATCCATGCACATGTTGCTGTTTATTGAAAATTCAACTTGTGAGTTTTACTTGGGTGTGTCAAAATTTGGAAAATGTTAGTAGCAGTATGTTTCTCTCTGAGATTTGATAGAAATCCTCGATCCTTTAGCTGCTGGTTGATCTTGATTACAGGGTACCCCAGTTCCAGTTTACTGGTGTCTTAAGAACTGCTGTTTTAATGTTGTGACTTGATTTCTGAGACAGTTCTCCCACTGCTTTTGTGTACTTGTTTTATGCCTGTAGTTCAGAGTTGCTTAGTGTCAGTGTGATTTAGAACAGGGTGTGGTTTGAAATGGTTTGTGGTTTCAAGTTGGCTTTGTGTATTAGTATCGAGTTGACTTTACAGATCAGGTCCGGAATTGGGTTTGTGGTGCAGTGTAGAGTTATCTGTGTGCAGTGTAGAGTTATCTGTGTGCAGTGTAGAGTTATCTGTGTGGATGTGGTTCAGAGATTGTTATCTGGGTGGTATTCAGAGGCTCTGAAGTGGGTGTGGTTAGGAGTTGGTTTACGTCACACTGTGCGGATGTGCTCGGGAAGTGCTGATGTGGGTATGTTTGGTTCCCAGTCCCGCCGCGCACCGTGTACATGACCCCACAGTGCAACCTGCCGCGCAACATCTCCGGGGAGTGGTTCACCCAGGGCATCCAGTTCAAGTCCAAGGTGCTGATCAACGACACCCACATCAAGTACTTCACCCGCAAGAATGAGTTTGAGTACGAGGAGACCTACCTGTCATGCCAGCAGACCTTGGGTACCCGATACCTCATGACCAAGGTCATCGTCGGCAAGTGGTAGGTGTTTCTGTCTATGGGAGAGTGTGATGAGGAGTGTCATTGTGAAGAATGGCTTCAGTGTACTTACTGCTTTTGTTTCTGACACAAGTGTGAAATCTGTTTTATGCAGTCAGTGTTGCTGTTTGTCTCCATATGAATAAAGCAGATTGCACTCAGCCCAGGTTTTAATGATGTGATAAACCAATTGCCCAATAAAAACTTGCATTCCAGAACAAATGCCCTTTTTTCCCAATGAAACTCTCTTGCTAACACACAGACTTTAACAACAACTTTAGCATACGAAAAGTACAGGTAATTGGAAAAAAACTGTCTTCATCAGTTCGAGACCAACCTCTAATTGCTCTACAGTCCATCCTCTTGCTTACACAAAGGGCTGGTTACATGGGTGGACTGGTGTTTATCACTTATTTTTCGTCCACGTTATTCAGTTATGTCACTCACATCTTTCACTCGTTCCTTCATTTTTTTCTGGAGGATGCTTGCTGTGTGTGATCCATACCAACATCCTAAGTGGCCTTCTTTTCCCAAAGCTGACGGCATTTTACATCTGTGAAAGTTTTTATGTGCACATTTAGATATGGAATCTTGGTTTATATAGTGCATTTGAAGAACTTTTAGGGAAATGAAATCTGAACTCACATTCAGAACTAGTGTTTCCGCATAAAATGAAGTTTCATTTCTGAGATGATAGCAGATTTATTTTCTACTGTTTAATTGTTTTTTTCTAGAAATGGTATTCCAATGCAGGCCCCTTGCCTGGCGAACGGCGCTGCGAGAGCGAAATTTTCCTTGTTTTCAACTTGTGCAAACCACCACATAAAACGGTCGATTTAGACAATAAAAATAAAACCAATCAATTTAGCAGTTTTTTTCTTTCGTTTTGGATAGGTTTTATCATTTAACAGAACATAATAAGTTAATTATCAACCTTGTAAAGAAGTACTTGTCCGCGGTCGGGAGGCATGCCGTCGCGACTTTCAGAACACAAGTTCTTACACCCACCTTCTTCCCTCGACGAGGGGAGCGCGGCGTGCGCAAATAGCTCAATGAAACTGATACAGAGTTGTAGAGGAGACTTCAAGCTTCATTTTCGTATGCAGTAAGGGTATAGAAAAAAATTTAGTTAAGTTCCTTAAAATTATGTTTTAAAACTTCAAATTATGATAAAATCCGTAATTATGAACCGAATCTGTTCAAAAATATATCAAAATAAAGCTCATATTACGCACTTCCCATAATTGGGGGTCAACAATACGAAACTGTGCGCCGCGCTCCCCGAGCGGCTTTCCGGATGGTACTATTCGAAGACTGTAAGCATGTCAACAATGGCGGACGAGTCAGACGTATCTGTGTCATCGCTTACAAATCCACAATATTTTCACCGAATTTTCAACAATCGGCGCTAGAAACAACACGGAAAGGTAAGTCGATATATTTACTAAATTCTATAAGTTATATTTTGTGTACTTAGAGCGCGATTGTATTAAAAAAAAATTTTTTTAAAAAAACATGTGACCTGAGAGAGCCTTATGTTTGAATCGACACTTCAACTTCACGATCGACTGTATTTATCTTCAGCTTTGTGGAAGGATTTTTAACATTGTAATCAAGTAATTGAAACATCAATTTGAAAAACCTGTGTCATGAAAATATGATTTACATTGTAGTTCTTCAGTATTTCTTATGAAAGGTCACGTGACTTGGACCAAGTTAGGGTCCTGAACAGAACAGAACGTGTCGTCTGCTATGGCCGCGATGATCGCAGCCGCGACGGAGTCACTGAATGCATTGCTTTTACAAACTGTGTAGATTCTCTTGCGTGCATGCATGTGTACACACACACACACACACACACACACACACACACACAAAGAGGTTCATCTCACACTATAAACACAAGAACACAAAGACCTTGCAAAAAAAAAAAAAAAAAGTTTGCTGCTGATTTCAGTTTGTTTATTGAAATAAATTTGCAGTTTTTATTTAAATGTAGTAAGAATTGCCCAAGCACATGGTAATCTGACCCACAAAAATAAACTTTCATCTTATCTTTTTTTTTTTTTTTTTTTTTTTTTTTTTTTTCGTAATATGTGGTATGTGTGCATGTGGTCTACAGTCTTCAGTGTTATAAATGAAGAACTTTCTGGGCTGCTAATGTAATTTTGCTCTTCTCATTCTTATGTTCCTGACATATATATTTTCTGCTGTTGTTTATATTTTAATTTAGTAATCTTACCCACTAAAATTGCAACATAATTCATTAATTGTACTTGCCTCCTTCTTGTTAGTAAACACAAATGTTACACATGTGTGTGTGCATGTGTGTGTGTGTGTGTGTGTGTGTGTGTGTGTGTGTGTGTGTGTGCTGTGCACATGCATGCATGTGTATGCTGTATGTGGTGTGCGTGTGCATACTGTGTGTGTGTACTGTATGTGGTGTGTGCATGTGCACTCTGTGTGTGTGTGTGTGTGTGTGTGTGTGTGTGTGTGTGTGTGTGTGTGCTGTGTGTGCACTGTGCACTGTGTGTGTGTGTGTGTGTGTGTGTGTGTTTTGCAGAGGACGACCAGTACAAAGAACTGAAGCGCTGCTTCTTGGTGTTTGGTAAGGAAGAAGACCCAACCCCCCCGACATATCCAGCTGCACAAATGCACTGTTACTGCAGCTTGACAGATTTCGAATTGAAAATGGGAAGTCTGTGACTTTTGACACTGTGGCAGAATGGTTTCTTCGGCTTTTCCCCCGACACCAGCTTCCTGATTAACAGGTTGAAAGGGGTGATCCAGCGCTGTACACTCAAGGCCGAGAAGCTGCCAGCTAAAGAACTTTCAGCAATGCTAAATGAAGATGTTGATTTGGATAACATTGATGATGTTCTGTCTTCAGCTGGCATCAGTTGGAAAACTCTGAAAAAGCCTGAGCTTTTTTGAAGATTCCACGTGACACCAAAGTGACAAATGCTGTTGTTGTCGCTTTAGAAACTTTGAGGAACAAAGAGGGGTGGAGTTCAAGCTTTTTTGTTGACTGGCTGTAAAGACTGAACAAGACAGCAATGGCACATATTGACAGAAAGACAGTCACAAAAATTATATCTGAATACAAAACTATCTGTCGGGAAAAAAAAAAAAAAAAAGACCCAGAGAAGTTCATAGAAACCATATGTTATTATATACTTTTAAAGACTGTGCACCATATCATTGTGACTGAAAAACTGTTAAAAATATTTTTGATGGCCAAAAAGCTGTTAAATGTATACTTTCTCTTCTTTACAAGACCATATTTTACTGTTGCATAATTAAAATTATGTATGAAAGATCTTGCAAAATGTGTTATATATGTGTTTTATAAGCTTTTTAAAATCATTTTGGTATAAAAAACAACATTGTACAACATACAGATACAAATTACTGAACATGTAAAGACAAGTGTAATTTACGTAAAAAGTGACCCTTTTGCGCAAATTGCGTGTTTAACCAACTTCAGCATTACACTGTTGACTATTTATTCAGAGAAGACAGAAGGAAAAAATTGGGCATTATCTATAAGTGCATGAGAGTAGCCAGGAACAATCTGGGCTCATTTGAGAACATAGAAATGGATTTATGGTACCTCAAAGTTGGGGTCTGAAGCAAATTGCCACTTTCGCAAAATTTTCTAAGTCCAGAATTTCTTTAAAAAATCATAACTTCGTCAAATATTATCAGAAGAACATAACATTTCTAGTGTTCAAACACCATTTGTTCCAACATGGGATCCCTGGCTTAGCCTTTATTTGTTTAGCACAGTTATTGGTGAGTGCTCAAGAGAAAGCTGTTTAGCAAACATGACTGGTTGTAATAATCCAGTTTGAACACTAATTTTGTTGTTTGTTGTTTCTGTTTTTCAGGGATTTTCTTGTTTTATATATTTTGCTGTTTTGTGTCACTTCCATGGCCTTACCTTCACATTGCTTATTCCATGCCTGTCCTCCCTTCACAACCACACTGTGGACCATCCCACCACACCCCTAACACCAGTCATCCACAGGGAGTGGGCAACATCAAGTTGTCATGAGGCAACCTATCACTAGTATCAGAGGAAGATGCTGCACTTCTGTAGAGTCAGTCAGGTGGAGTTCAATGGTGCCACACATGACACCACCTATAGAGCCCCAAACTGACTACAGCCATTGCTTGGTTGCAGAGCCAGGGCTTGTGAATGCCCCATTAGCAGAGCTACTACATTGTCCAGCAACAGTCCCCGTGAACTTGCTGATACCAGCAAGCCTGACATGAACTCACCAAAAGGAGAGACATGGAGAGGAAAGCAAGACTGAGGCACCATGAGAGCAGGGCTTGGAGGGCCACAGAAAATGACATTTAAAAAAAAAAGTTTTTAATGCTGACCAGTTAGGATGAAGATAATGCTGTATCGTTCATTTCGTTCGAGAGACTGCATGACAGGGCTGTTTTCAGCTCTTATTTCCAGTCTATATCCTGGCATCCACTGGCCCAAGAGAAAGAGATAATCTGCAGTGCAAGTCAAGGAATTGGAACAGCACTTTCTCATATGTATCCATCAAGTGGATGAGGCTCGACTGTGTGTGGTCCCAGTCTTCCCAGTTGAGTTCATGGTCAAATAAACAACTCTGGGTAGGAGCTGTTTGGGGCAGAAAAATCTCACAAATGAATGGCTCTTATGAGAATTAAAAACCCATGACCTCATGGCTGAGAATTATGTGACACTCACAGCTGCACCACAGCAATTTAGATGAGCTGCTATGAATGACTTGCAGTTGGATATTTTTGTTTGTTTTTAGGTGGGGTGTTGTTTTTGTTTTTCTCAACATTTTGGTATGTCTCCACAGTTGTCAGATTGAATGAGGCTGAAGATGACTAGCCATACTCCGTGGTGTATACACTTCAGGATACCTGAGTATTTTTGTGTAAGATTGAATTGATGTTTGATACAACATAGATTTTGACTAGATTTATCATTTCATGCTAAGATGTTTAGAAATCATGTTAGCTCCCAGAAGGAGACATTGTGGAGCATCTTAAACTGAGGCTAAAACATGTTAGTGCAGTGATTTTGTCCTCCATGAATTGTTCATACACCAGTCTGTCTCTGGATTGAAAACATCCTTCTCTGCCCTGCATTTCATGTCAGGCACTATGAAGACAGCTCTTTCTGGACAGTCTCTAAGGACTGACCGTCTTTATTGCTCGGGATGGATAACAATTTGTCATTTTTTTCTTTTTTTGGTCTGGCTAGTTTTGCACAGTATTCACTGTGTAATAGAAAGTTCCCATCAGTCACTGTTGATGTGATCGAATGTCTTTGCTCAGTTGTCATAGGTGTTGACATTTTTTCAGTCAGAAAGGATTTTGTGTACGGAGACATTGTGATTGTGTTTCAGTGAGGTGGATTTTGTGTGCTACGACATCGTGCCCAGACATCATGGCATTGTGCGCTACAGAGTTGGTAAGTCCTGTTTCCTTCTGATTTTAAGGAATTAGCTTTGTTGTTGTTGTTGTTTGTTTTGTTTTTGGAGCATTATGTTTTTTTATCAGTGTGTGAAAATTGGTGGGCTGTCAAGTTTTCTTTGCAAACAACAGACCATGGGTAGAATGAAAGTGATGCAATGTCAGCATCATGTGTTGTGTGCTGTGTGGTGACATGACATCCTCCATGTTAGTCCTCTCAAGATGGGGGTGCTGTGATGAATTCCACACATCCTCCACGTCAGTAACCCAATTTTGCTTCATGTTCCCTGAGCTGAAGCATATGCAGTGCTTGCATTCCTGTTATTTAAATCTTTTCGATTCTTTTCCCTGAAAGTATGTTAGATTATTCCAATAAGAAGAAGCTGTATGATAACCATCATTGGAAAGAACAGATCTTTACTTGTCATGCCATGTATAGATAAATGGAATTAACAAAAAGATGGTGGTGTTACATAGCATGCGAACAAAGTCATTGAAATGGTTAGCTCACAAATGTACACACTGACATAACGCAGTTTCCCCCTTCTGAATCTTGTTCATACTTGCTACATCACGTTTCTCCTCTAAACCGTCCTCAAAGAATATTCTGAAACCAAGATACAGCATCTTTCTGATGAAACATTAATATTTGTACAAAGGAATGGAATTGGCCATGTCACCTTTGTTAGTGCAAATATATGAATGCAAGTAACACTCAGTCTTCAAGGGAAACAGTGGCTATTATGCAGAAAACTCAACTCAGTAGATTACTCTTGAAGACATTTCTTCCCTTTGACCATACTGTCTAAGCGACACATGTTGTAAAAGTGTCATGGCTATAGTTACTGCACAGTCTCAGAGGTTGCCAGGAGCATCGCAACTGTAGTTGCAACGCAGTCTCAAAAGTTGTGAGAATCATTACGTCTGTAGTTACAACGCACTCTCTGAAAGTTAAAGGGCGCACAGATTAAGATGCTGAATTGTGTTCCTCTCTGTCTCTGTCACTGTCTGTCTGTCTATCTGACTACCTGTCTCTCTCTCTGTGGAAGATAACTTTAGTCAAGATTTGATCCCTGCAGGCAAGCCATCCAGGTTGACGCAGGATGAGTTAGCCCAACCCAACTTCATGGAGCGGAAATTCCGTGAAGCATGCAGCTGGATGTCCTTCACCTTCAGTCGTAACCACACTGATTGGAAATATGAAGTCCTCATTTGTGAGTACCTTTGTTTGATGTCATGTCCTTCACCTTTAGTCTTAAACACACTGACTAAAAAAGTAAATTCCTCAACAATGAATCATTTTGGTCTGGGGTGAGTCCCCTCGTGTTTGATGATGTGACACCAGCAAGAACCTTCATCTAGTTTGGTGGAGTGAATCATCGGCAGCCCACATGTATTTGGCATTTGCAGCTATCTAAAGAAGTTCAAAGTACTTTTAAACCCAAATGAACTGCCCATCCTCCCCTCCCCCTCCCCCCAAATTCACAACCACCCATCTACCTTTCTTTGCAGTGTTTAGGTAACTGAACTGCACTCGCCAGGCACAGATGAGGCATACAGATCACCTTGCTTATCTGGGCTGGCGCTATACAATCAGCACTCATCGTACAAACAATGAAACCAGCTGCTTTCAAAATAGCACTCCACATGGTACTATCATGCTCATGAAAGCTAATGAATTAAACTTTCGTATGACATGAAATGCAATGGGGAAGATGTTCACATGCAAATCATGCATTGGAGTGAAAGGAGAGAGCACTGGTAAATTAAAATATGCATTGACATTTTAGGAAGGTGCATTTCAACTTTTCAGGGCTGAAAATACCACCCCCTCCAATTGTCCAGGACAGTTAAACCTCATGGTGGACAAATGGAAATGGTCACTCTACTTGTCTGATGGCAACTAGGTTTTGATCGAGTCAGTGAAAAGTGACTCACCAGTCAGCTTCAGTGCAGACTGGTAGCACGTCCCTCTTATTTTTTTTAACTTTCACAACTCTCCCCCACCCTAACCCCCTCCCCACCCCACTCCAACTCCTTCCTACCCCCCACCTCATTTCCTTACTCTGGTTTTTCTCAGAAAAACCCCTAGCAGTGTTGTCTTACTGAGAACATGTGTGTTCTGTCAAGAATGCAGGGATAGTTCTCTGCTTGCATAGAAATGAGAGATCTATTCCTTTTATTTCTCGGGCAACCATCCTACCTGTGCAGAGCATCCCATCATTGAATTTGTCTGCATATTGTCATTACACTTCTGTAGTTGATTTTATCAAAAATCTTTTAACCTATGAAAGACAAGTAGAAACTGAAGGGAACAAATAGATTTTGTGATCTACTTTTGTCCCCATGATTAATGGAATTTTCTAGCAATGCAACAAGGTACTTTTGTCGGAGTCAGAGTGAAGACAGACACACTCAATGCATGCAGAACACAATGTCAGAAATAAAAACAAAATAGACTTGGCCTAACTGTGGCAAGGTAAATAGATATCAGTAAAGTGAAAATTTGCTGTCTGTTCAGTGGTGTACTCAGAAGAAGGTAAGGAAAAGTAGAAATGAATATGGACGGGGAATGTGATAAAGATGAAACGAGGGCTTGGGAAAACAGTAGGACCTTTCTTCACTCAATATGCTATACCATGTTTATGCACAAAGGAAAGGGCTGTGAGGGAGGAGGGCAGGGAGTGGAGAAGGGAGAGAGATGGAAGGGTGTGTGGATAGGGAAGCAGAGGGGGCGGCTGTCGGAAGAACGGGGGTTTTGCTGTGCGAGAGAATAAAAAGGCAGTGTGGAATGTTACTACAAAGCTTTGATGGGCTGTATGTCACTGAGCCTTCAAGCATTTGTTCTTTCATGAGAAACAGAAACTATTCCTGTTTCTGTTTTTTTTTTTAGTCTGATGAAAAAATTTTGTACAAAACACATTATGTGGTGCTTTTCTTCTATGTCAAACTGGATCTTAATGTCATGATGACATAGCAGTCAAAAACTTACATCAAAAATATTTTAAAGCTTCCATTTATTTTTTTTTTCTGTCTCTTCACATGTTTCCCACACACATTGACACAGATGTACACTCTCTTAAGCTGCAGTGAGTTGGCTTGTTTAGCTGGTAGCTCCATCATCTTATTCACATCTCATACCAAGTGTTTTAAAGTAGACTGTAATATCAAGAGATGAAATCCGTTTAACAAATAGACACTTTTCATTTATAATGCACTTGTACACTTCCATGCATCACATCATGATAGCTGCTTGAAAATACATAGCGCATGCAGTGCCATGTTAAAAAATGCATGAAAAGGGATACTTCTCAGGCCACTGTAAATAAGAAACAAAGGATACCTGTACAGCATAACACTGATGTAATGTTGCAGATCCCAGAAGTTCTGTCAGGTCATAACAGAGGTCAGAGAGGAGCACCACTCGGCTTGGTAGAATAGGGAAAAAAGGCAGTCATGAAAAAGTCTGAAAATGCATTTGGAATTAAACTGCATAATTCTGTATCATGTATTTGTATCGTGAAAACAAATTGACTAATTCTGCAATATTAATCTACATCCAGGAAATGACTAATTCTGCAATATTAACCTGCATCCAGGAAACAAAATGCATTATTCTGCGATATATATCTTCTCCAAGAATGGTATGTCTTTACCTGCATCTGATGATTTGTCTGCATAACGCAAAAATAGGCTGTCTTGTGAGCCAGTTTTAACTTAACTGATGGAAAGATGGAATATAGCCCAAGGACAAAAACTGTTAAAATTTGACGTGAAACTGCATCATCAAGCATCCAGGAATACTTTTTTCATTTTCTGTAACATTACATATTGGGACATTTTTCAACATTTTCATCATTATTTTCCAGAAATGATACATAGATCTGAATTGTGAAACTTTATGCCTGAATAGACATACAGAGGGGTCCATGGTCATACGATTAGAGCATTTACTTGCAGAGTTGATAGTTGTTAGTTTGAACCATCTGTGGAGTTAGATTTTTTTTTTTTTTTTTTTTTTGCTTGGAAAACCCTCTCTGTCCACCCGGCAGTAAATGGCTTCCTGATTCAGTTCAGGGAAGGTTAAAGGTGACGGAAGGGTGGGAATGTGCTCTGCCTTCCTTCATGCTGTGCCGTAGATACGATCAAACTGTCAGTTCATGGCCCCGACAGTGAATAGGCTCTAGGAGCTATAACCCTTTTTTTTTCTTCTTTTATACATACAAACTTTTTAGATTCAGTGTGCGTCCAGATTAACCAGGTAATATTTACATCTACAAACTTATTAAACTCACTGTGGATCCAGATTAACCAGATAATATAATGAGACTTCATGCTGTAAGTTTCAGGTCATTGTTACACCCTTCGATTGTTTTTCTCTGTGTGGTGTTCCCCTTTCATGCTTTGCAATTTCAGGTGAACACATAACCCAGTTTGTATGTATACTTGTCAAGTCATACGTGTGTGTTACAGTGGACCCTCCCTCACCTGTCACCTGCCCTATCGCAGGGCGCTACATGTTTCAACAATTTTCCATGGAGACCTGGAAGAGTATGCCACTCGCATCCGTGGTGTGACGGACAGACCTCGTGTGCAGGTAGGAGCATGGGCTGACTTGGCAGCAACAGTGGGCAGGCTGGCTTCTTTCTTTCTTTCTTTCTTTTTTCTCTCTCTTTCTTTTTTTCTTTTTTTTTTTTCTTTTTTCAGTCTGTCTTTTTCTCTCTTTTTTCTCTGTCTTTCTTCTTTCTTTCTCTCTTTTTTTCTCACTTTCTGTCTTTCTGTCTTTCTTTCTTTCGTTCTTTCTTTCTGTTGAAATGTCTTGGCTCCGGAGGTGTGCAGCCTCTGTCCATGGCGCATATGCCAGGCTGTCTTGAGATAGGGAGAGTTTGAAATAATTAATGGACAGGGGAAATCATGGTCTAGTCAAGAAAACTTAAATGAATGAAATTCATTTAGTAGGGTTTTTTCCTTCATACCTTCCTTCCTTTCATGCCCATCCTTTCTGTTTCCGTTCTTCCTCCTATTTGTCCGTTTACAATGTCTTCCTTCTTCCATCTCTTTTCTTTCCATCCATCCATGCACCCATCCTTTCCTTCCTTCATCCTTCCATCCTCCTATTCCAGACTTCCTTTGATCCATTCATCCTGCCGTCTTTTCTTTCGTCCTGCCTCCTTCCGTCCTCCTCTTCTTCTGTCCCTGTTCTTTCTTCCATCCTGACACTGACACTGACACTGGCTTATATGTTGGTCAGGTGGATTGCTACATCATTGTGTTTTACTGGCTTAATGTGTTGATCAGGCAGATTACCACATCATTGTGTCACACTTGCTTGATATGTTGATCAGGTCGATTATCACATCGTATCACACTGGTTTGATGCGTTGATCAAGTAGAATTCCACATCATTATGTTACAACTGGCTTCATGCGCTGATCTGATGGATGATTACCACATCATTGTTTTCACACAGATGTATTGATCAGGTGGACTGCCACTTCATTGTGTCATGTTGGCGTAAAATGTTGTTCAGGTGGATTGTATCACACTGGTGTGATGTGTTGATCAGGTGAATTATCCAATAATTGCCACTTGGTGTTACGAATTAATCAGGTTGCTTAACATCATTTTATTACACTGATTTGTTGTGTTGTTCAGGTGGATTGTATCACACTGGAGTGATGTGTTGATCAGGTGAAACACCCCCAATGATTGCCACTTGGTGTTATGAATCAATCAGGTTGCTTAACACATCATTCTTTCACACTGATTTGTTGTGTTGTTCAGGTGGATTGCCGCATTGTCGTGTCAGAGATGAAGTCGTGCAGTCAAGACCGTTCCCGCATTGAAGTGGATGCAGAATACTGTGAGGCTGTGGACTATCGGGGGCGTCCCATTGGAGAATATGGTGAGTGTCTTACACTGTGTCATGATGTCGCAGAGGAGAACCTGGTGGGCAGCCTGCCCTCTGTCAGGTGGTCCTCAAGGAATATGGTGAGTGTCCTATTCTGTGTCAGGTTGTCCTCTAGGAGAATATGGTGAATGTCCTATTCTGTGTCAGGTTGTCCTCTAGGAGAACATGGTGAATGTCCTATTCTGTGTCAGGTTGTCCTCTAGGAGAACATGGTGAGTGTCCTATTCTGTGTCAGGTTGTCCTCTAGGAGAACATGGTGAGTGTCCTATTCTGTGTCAGGTTGTCCTCTAGGAGAACATGGCGAGTGTCCTATTCTGTGTCAGGGCATCCTCTAGGAGAACATGGTGAGTGTCCTATTCTGTGTCAGGGCATCCTCTAGGAGAACATGGTGAGTGTCCTATTCTGTGTCAGGTTGTCCTCTAGGAGAACATGGTGAGTGTCCTATTCTGTGTCAGGTTGTCCTATAGGGAAATATGGTGAGAGTCCTTTCCTGTGTCAAGTTGTCCTATAGGAGAACATGGTGATAGTCCTTTCCTGTGTCAAGTTGTCCTCTAGGAGAACATGGTGATAGTCCTTTCCTGTGTCAAGTTGTCCTATAGGGGAATAGAATGAGTGTCCTACACTGTGTCAGGTCAGTCAACAGGAGAATACGAGTGTCTGTTGCAGAATTATGCTGCTGTCTGCAGTCAGTCTGGTGAATAGTGTGCACTATTACTAGTGGTATCTGTGCCAAGTTATGCATTCCCTATCAATCTTGAGTACTACATAGTATTTGTGCTACAGTGTGTCAGGTCTGTCACTGATGATTTTTGTGTATCTGTACATTGTCTGTCAATCTTGAGTGGTACATAGCTGGGAAATGTTGTGCCCTGTCACTCTTGTATAAAAGGTGTTTGTATTGCCTGTCAGTCTTGAATGGTATATATGTATATATATATATATATATAATCTTATATATATATATATGTGTGTGTGTGTGTGTGTGTGTGAGGTGTGAAAAATTTTATTAAAATGTAAGCTTAAAAAGGGTTTGTATGCTTACATTTTAATCAAATTTTCAACAGATGCCGCTCCCAACTCGGTTGAGCACTTTTAAAAAATTGTTTGTTGGTTTGCAACACCATTATTTTTATATATATATATATATATATATATATATATATATATAGTGTTTGTGTGGTGAGTGCCCTGAATTACATGTCTGAAGTGTATGAATGTGAGTGTGAGAGAGTGTGAGAGAGAGAGAGAGAGAGAGAGAGAGAGAGAGAGATCACCCTTTTTTTTTTGTGTTTACATATATTTAGCTGGTTGACAGTTATTTTGCATTGAGAGGTCTTGGAAAACAATAGCTAGTGGTGGCAAGTGTCTAGAGAAAGTCTTCAGTGTTTTTTCTTCACCAAACCTGTGGGAACTTTTACTGCCTGTCAGTCTTGAATGGTACTCAGTGTTTGTGTGGTGAATGCTGTGCCCAGTTTCTGGGAGTGAGGACACTTGACCTTCTCAAAGGATTGGTTGCCATGTGTGGTATCTGTTACACTAGTGATGGACGGTCAGTCAGTGTCACAAAAGGGATATACTACCTGTATGTTTTGTGTGTGATTAATTATGTAGTCTCTGTGGTGTTCTGAGTGTCTTGGAAGGGTATCCAGTCCCTATGATGGAGTAACAGTGTGGTTTGGGTGACATAATGATGGAGTGATGATGTGGTTTAGGTGACCTTGTGATAGAGTGATGACGTGGTGTATGTGAGCTTATGATAGTGATGGTGGGTGGTTTGGGTGACCTTATGATGGAGTGATGATGTGGTTGGGGTGACCTTATGACAAACTGGTGATGTGGTTTAGGTGACCTTGTGATATAGTGATGATGTGGTTTGAGTGTCTTGTTATGTTGTGATGATGTGGTCTTTGTGTTCTCATTATGAAAAGATGATGTGATTTAAGTGTTATGTTGGAGTAGCGATGTGGTTTGGATTCATCATGGTGGAGTGGCAGTGTGGTGTTTTGATGTCTGTGTGATAGAATGACGATGTGGTTTAGGTATTCCTGTGGAGTGATGATGTGGTATGGGTTCCTTGTGATGGAACGATGATGTGGTTTTGATATGTGGACCAGCGGTGTCCTGAGTGTACAGAATGGGGTACACTGCCATTGTGATGGATTCATGGAGTCATGATGTGGTTTGGGTATCACCTTGATGGAGTGATGATGTGGTTTTGTTTTGGTGGCAGATGAGCCTGATCATATCTTGACTGCGTTGGCTTCTGGATGGAGGACATGACATCCTATCTGATCACCTACGATGAGGAAGATGCCATCTCCAAGTTCCGATGCTGGGTATGTAGGCATTGTGGTATTCCTCCATTTTTTTTCCCAGGTAGACACACCCTGACATCTCTTTTTTTTTTCCTATAAGAAGAAAGCTTACTGTGAAAAAAAGATAGTTTTACACTTTTTTAAGGATATTCCAAAGAAGTTGGCATCTCCATGAATTAAATGAAAAGCTTGGGAAAAGAACAGATTCAGTTCAGTTGAATTCATGTTTTGTATAACCCAGTTGACCATGACAGGCCATATCAGGGCTGTCATAGAGAAAAGAATCTTGATTTTTTTTTTTTTTTTAGTTCTGTTTCAATTTTTAAATCTGTTCTGGTGTAGTAATAATGGTTAACTGGGATTGAAAGAAAAGTCACAGGAGACCATCAAACCAATGTTTTCATTCTTTTTTTTTTTTTACATTGAGTTTTATATGTCTTATCTCAAATCCTTTACATAATAGAACATAATGGAATCAAATGAACATTTCCACAGAAACAAGCTATGAAGGAAGCATAGATAAGATGCAGAATGTGATTAGCCTTCTTTTTGTCTGAAGTGTTGAACTGATAAAGGAAGAGAGAGTTTTGAGAGAGATGTACATAGACATATAGGTCAGTGGATAAAGAGGGCTCATTGATTGACCGACTGATAAAGGAATGAGAGAATCGGCAGCCTATAGATGTCACAGGATGAATAGGGTACTTAGATTGACTGATGTATTCAGGTATATGAGACAGGTGGATAAGTATGGAGCATTGATTAATTGAACGATTAATTCATTTGTATGAGATAAATGAAAAGTATGGCACATTAATTGATTGACATTTGATGCAGGTGTATTAGGTAGATGGATGAGTATGGCACATTGATTGATTGACTGATCAGTTCAGGTATATGTGGTAGATGGATAAATATAGTACATTGGTTGATTGACAGATTAATTCAGGTGTATGAGATAGAAGGATAAATATGGCAGAATGATTTATTGTTTAAGTTGTGTGAGTAAGTATGGAAGATGATTGATTGACTCAGGTTCATGAGATAAGTGGATGAAAGAGGCAGATTGATGGATTGACTGTTTCAGGTGTGTGAGATAGACAAATGAATATGGCAGATTCATTGAGGGACTAATTTAGGCAGACAGATAAGTGTGGCAGACTGATAAATTGACTGATTCAGATGTGTGAGATAGTGTGGCTAATTGATTGATCGACTAATTGATGCAGGTGTATGAGAGAATCAGCTGGACTGAGATGCAGCTGTCAAGATCGCAGACTGCTCGCTGTCGGCCTGATCAGACGTCAGCCGACTACAAAAAGGAGGGCACAGGGCTGATGATGTACCTGTCTGAAAATGAACGTCTCTGTAGGTGTCATTTCTTTCCTTACTCCATAATGTTCCCTCATTGTTCCTCTGTTCTGTAAGGGTTCCTCTTTGTCCTGTGTTTATCTACTATTCCTCTTTATTCTCTGTTCATAAGTGTCCCTCTTTATCTTCTGTTCAGTAAGTGTCCCTCTTTATCCTCTGTTCAGTGAGTGTCCCTCTTTATCTTCTGTTCAGTAAGTGTCCCTCTTTATCCTCTGTTCAGTAAGTGTCCCTCTTTATCTTCTGTTCAGTGAGTGTCCCACTTTATCCTCTTGTTTAGGAAGTGTCCCTTTTCATCCTCTGTTCAGTAAGTGTCCCTTTTTATCCTCTGTTCAGTAAGTGTCCCTCTTTATCCTCTGTTCAGTGAGTGTCCCTCTTTATCCTCTGTTCAGTAAGTGTCCCTCTTTCATCCTCTGTTCAGTAAGTAAGTGTCCCTTTTATCCTCTGTTCAGTAAGTGTCCCTCTTTATCCTCTGTTCAGTGAGTGTCCCTCTTTATCCTCTGTTCAGTAAGTGTCCCTCTTTATCCCTCTTTATCCTCTGTTCAGTAAGTGTCCCTCTTTATCTTCTGTTCAGTGAGTGTTCCTCTTTATCCTATGTTTAGTAAGTGTCCCTTTTTATCCTCTGTTCAGTAAGTGTCCCTTTTTATCCTCTGTTCAGTAAGTGTCCCTCTTTATCCTCTGTTCAGTAGGTGTCCCTCTTTATCCTCTGTTCAGTAGGTGTCCCTCATTATCCTCTGTTCAGTAAGTGTACCTTATTATCCTCTGTTCAGTAAGTGTTTCTTTTCATCTTGCTCAGTAAGTATCCTTCTTTACCATTTCCTTAGTAAGTGTCCCTCTTCATTTTCTGTTCAGTCAGCACCCTTGTTCGTCTTTGCTCAATAAAGGTCCCTTTTTATCCTCTGTTTTATAAGTGTCCCTCTTTATCTTCTGTTCAGCAAGTGTCTTTCTTTATCTTCAGTTCAAAAGATGTCTTTCTTTTTCCTCTGTACAGTAAGAGGGTTTTTTTTTTTTCTTCTCTTCATTCTGTATCCTCTGTTCAGTAAGTGTTTCTCTTTATCCTCAGTTCGGTGAGCGTCTCTCTGTATCCTCTGTTCAGTAAACATTCGTTCAAGAAGTATTCTGTCTGTTCTACTCAGTATAACTATGTGATCCTTCTGTCTCCACCATGCAATAACTTTCCCTCTCTGTCATCTGTTCAGTGAATGTCTGTCTGCTCTGCTGAATGAGTATTCCCCCGTCTCTTCCAGAATGTATGTATCCTACTGCTCGATAAGTATTGCACTTTGAACTGTGCGCAACGAGTGCCCATTGTGTTATCTCCACTGTCAGTATCAGTCTGACTCTTATGCTGTGTGACTATCTCTTTCTCCTTCAGTTCAGTGATTATCTCTGTGTGTATGTTTCTCTTGCATTCTCCTTCTGACAAAAGCTGTAAGTAGAGATGGCAACAAGCTGTGGGTATCAGACATTATGGCATCATACACTGCAGTCAGTACTACTAGACACTGACAAAGAACTTGTCATAGTGCAGTGAAACACTGAAAGACAGGCCACAGTAACAAACATGATGGCTCCATACACTATAATCATTGCTGCAATACATTGACACAGAACTTGACATCGTGCAGTGAAAGACGAGCCATAGTAACAACTACGATGTCATTATATGGTGCTGTGAAAGACACCATGCAGCAACATAGGCACTACAGTGCTGTACAAAAATGCGTGCAGTACAATTCAGTTCAGTGTTTTGTAAGAACAGTAAAAAAAAGTGCACAGCAGTGTCTGTAATATTACACAACAGAGCAATGCAAGTCAAAATGTTTGTTTATTTTCAGCATTATGATACATGCCATAATGTAAAACAACACACAATAAGGACAACACAGTTCAGTGTACAACTGGCTTGTTTATGAACAGTCCAGTGTGTGTGTGTGTGTGTGTGTGTGTGTGTGTGTGTTTAGTTTAGCTTAGTACTACGGTACAATGCAGCACACTCAAACATAGAAAATAAGAAATATACAAATACAACTTGGTATAATACAACATTGTACATGGAAGCATGCTGTTGACAACACAAGGCAACACAATGCATGTTGTTGAATGCAAGTCAGTATGACGCAGCATAGCATGTTGCTGAATAGCATTCAGCATAATATAGAGCAGTGCAAAATGTGTGTTGTTTATAACTCTTGTATAATGCTGCATAGTGCAGTGCAAAATGTGTTGTGGTTTATAACTGTTGTATAATGCTGCATAGTGCAGTGCAAATGTATTGTTGTTTATAACTGTTATAATGCTGTACAATGCAGTGCAAAAGCATGTTGTTTTTTTATAACTGTTGTATAATGCTGCGTAGTACAGTGCAAAATGTGTTGTTGTTTATAACTGTTGTATAATGCTGCATAGTACAGTGCAAAGCATGTTGTTGCAGTTGACGACTGCCCTCAGAGGTTTGACCCTGGCATCGACCCCTACAGGAAGGCCACTGTCATCTACGTGTTGAGTTCTGCCCCTACATTCTTCTCCATTGTTGTCCTCATCAACAACAGTCATCTGCGTCCTCATCTCCTCCATTTTACTTCTGACCTCCCTCTCCCTGTCTGCTGTGAGCTGCTTAGCCTACCTGGACTTGTTAGCGATTCTGTCTTAAAAGGGCCAGAGACTTATGGGACATTCTTTTCACCAGTCATTTCTCACTGTCATCTTGCCCTAAAGAATCTGAGACTCAAGGGACATTCCTTTCACTATTGGTTTTTCGCACTGCCACCTTGTCCCAACCAAGGAGTGAGATTTATGGGATATGCACCATTCACTTCTCACTGTTGCCTTGTTCTAAACGGTCTGAGACTTACGGTCTGAGACTTATGGGACATCCCTCTCTCCATCCATTTCTCACTGTCACCCTGTCCTAAAAGGTCTGAGACTTATGGACATCCCTCTCTCCATCCATTTCTCACTGTCGCCCTGCCCTGAAAGGTCTGAGACTTATGGGACATCCCTCTCTCCATCCATTTCTCACCGTCGCCCCTGCCCCTAAAAGGTCTGAGACTTACGAGACATATCTCTCTCCATTCATTTCCCATTTCTCACTGTTGCCTTGTTCTGAAAGGTCTGAGACTTACAGGACATCCCTCTCTCTCCATCCATTTCTCATTGTCACTTTGTCTTAAAGGGTCTCAGACTTATTGGAAGTACATCTCATCCTCCACTTCTCATAATCAACCTGTCCTAAAGAGTCTCAGTCTTATGGGACTGCTCCTTTCACCACCCATTTCTCATTTTTGGTGTATCCTGCACAGTCTGAAACATACAGGACATTTCTCTTCATTTACTTCTCGCTGTTGACCTGTCCTAAATAGTCTGAGACTTGCAGAACATTTATTTGACTGTTCACTTCTTTCTGTTGACCTGCCTCAGAATTACAGAAGCTTCTCCCTATTCACAACTCACTGTCAGCGGTTGAGATGTCGTAAGTCCAGAGGTTAGAGCAGTGACAACATACTCGGAAGTCAAGAAAAATACTGTCGTGCCGAGTTATGCTTTATCAGTAGTGATCATCAATCATTGAAGAGCAATGTCACTATCACAGGCAGGTGGAGAGAGAACTTGATTCTTGGGACCCATATTTTCCATTTCCATAGAATTGGAAAGCAACATCTTGATGGTCCCCTGCTGCAACTGAGTCTTGCAGGTCTATACACAATACAGATGGAGCTCATGTTTAAGCTTTTGTATGATTTTTATGTTAAACTTGTAAAGAAAACAGCTTTTTCATGTTGTCTAAACAGATATCAGTGGTCTCTATAGTCTGTGACTATACTGATACAGAGTCTCTCAAACTGCTGATACCATGAGGCAACATGACCACCAATTGTTTGATGATGAAGAAAAAATGTGCTTTTAAAAGTTTAAGATGATTGCTCCACTTTTAAGTTTGAATCATTTTGCATTTCATATTAAAAATCTTAATCTTGACAGATATTTTAGGCAGGAGATTGGGATGTGAGAGATTGAGTGTTGCAAATTGTGGACCTTGAGTTCTGGACTGAATGAGGTTGTTGCATGAGTGAGCAAAGGCAGTGATTTATCTGAAATGAGAGGATGTATTGCCTGTGGAGGAGGATGACCACATGACCAAGAGCATGTCAATAAAGACATAGTGTGAGTATGCATAGGTATCGGATTTTTGTTCCCCGATTGGACAAAATGCACACAGAGCTCTGATAATCTTATCTCATGGGAATAGAAGTCTTGCTCGTTTTTTGTGTTTCTTTGTTTTTTGTACCATAATGGTGTTAGTAGTTAGCACCACTGTAATTTTCATGAGGTACCCTGAACAATAGTCAAATGGGGTCAGTACCATCCTCACCCTTAATGGGAGACTATTGGAGATGAAATGTCTGGTTAGCTCCCTTTCTCCCTCCCATCCCATGTCTCCATTCTCCAGTGATTTTCAAGTTACTGTCAGGAACAGATGATTCCAGATTTACTTTTTCTTCCTAGTCCTTTATTGTCCTTCCTTTTTCTATCCTTTTTTTTTTAATCACCCTACATTCAATAGCCTACTGAATGACTTGGCAGAAAAACATTTTTTTAGTTTTAGAAGTTGGGCATGCTTGGTCAAAAGATGCATGACAAAATATAGTGATAATTTAATAGGCCCTTATTGTCAGAATGGCAATGTGTGCATAACTGTGTGTGTGTGAGAGAGAGAGCATATGTGTGCCCACATCAAGCATGTCAGAGATAGCTGACAAAGTGTGCTTTCCACAGAGTGACTTGGAAGAAAGGAATGAATGAAATGAACCAGTTAATACAAAACGTTGAATTGTGTGCCTGAAATTACATGTCATTTGATTGTTTTTTTTTTGTGCTTTTCATTTGTACATAGTTGTCATTAGAATTGATAGCAGATTAGTGCTATGTTTGTACTCAAGCAATAAGTTAGGTATCAGAAATGCCTTGAGAAGAAAGTAGGATCTCATTCCCAGTGCAGCACAGACCTTAAGTCTTCCAGAACCGGTGATAATCCCAGTTGGTTTTCAGTCAGGACTGTAGTTTTGAAGGCCACCAAAAACAGAAGGAAAGCCACAGGACTTAGGAAATCGCCAGACTTGTTTATTCACTGCCCTGTGTGACTATGAAGGAGGAATGAGGTCAACATCAGTTTCTGGTGTTCACAGTATGTGGAATTATTCTGTCATGTATGACTATCGGATGAAAAAAAAAATGTAAATAGCTATTGCTGTCAGTAATTCTTCATCAGATAGGTAAGCAGGCACATCGATGATTGTGATGGAGTCAGCAGAGACTTCCCACTGAGCAGGATGTCTGCATTGTGCTGTCTACGGGCCAGTTTTGGCAGTACAGGCTATGGAACAGATGGCAGTCCTGCAGAGTACGCTGCACCTTCATTGAGGCTGTTCCCTATGGACATGGGCTGTCTAGCTTGTGCTGCACCTTCATTGAGGCTGTTCCCTAGGGACATAGATGTCTAGCTTGTGCTGCACCTTCATTGAGGCTGTTCCCTAGGGACATAGATGTCTAGCTTGTGCTGCACCTTCATTGAGGCTGTTCCCTAGGGACATGGGCTGTCTAGCCTGTGCTGCACTTCATTGAGGCTGTCCTTTAGAAATGGGTTGTCAAGCTTGTGCTGCACTTCATTGAGGCTGTTCCCTATGGAAATGGGTTGTCTAGCATGTGCTGCACCTTCATTTCATTGATATGCTCCTTACAGACATGGGTTGTCTAACTTGTGCAGCATCCTTATGAAGGTAGCCTACCATGAACATGGGTTGACACTCCTTTATGTGCTGCACCCTCACTGAGGCAGCTCACTGTGGACATGGGTTGTCAGTCCTTCATGTGCTGCACTCTCATTGAGGCAGATTACTGTGGACATGGGCTGATGTCTTGTCTGCTGTGGCAGGTCTTCAGTCATAGAGTTGCTTAACTCCTGTTAGTGTAAAACGTACATGTACCAGAAGTCAAATCATTCATGCTCAACGAGTCAGTTGTTACATGTTTGATGGCGTTGTATAAGTCGTTCAAATTGTACATATATCACTTGTATGTATGCATATAATCTCCATTTCTTCTTGCTAATATAGATGGAATTTGCCTAAGAAAGACAGGGTGAGAATGCAAGACTTTAGACGTTTGTCTGGAACTGCTTATGTTTTTTTTTTTTTTCTCTCCGTTTTGTGTGATTTTACATTTTGTGCAAATGAAAGAAGTAAAAATGAAAAGAATTAAGATTTTTTTTCCCCAGTTTTTAACGATGTGTTTGGATCATTCTCTTTTTTTTTGCATTCCTTTCATGATTCTGTCTTGTTATCGATGCATCACAGACATATCAAGAAGTTTGTATTTTGTCAAGTACATGGCATATCAAGAATCTTATATTTTTCGAAACAGAATTGTTAACTGTTTTATGGTTGTGAATGTTGAATAATATGTATAAAAAATGAAAGCTTTAATGTACTTTACATCTGATGAAAGAACACTTACGCTGAAGCTATTTTCTGTCTTCCCTCCCCCCCCCCACCCCCCATATACACCCTTCCCCCACTCTTTCTTTCTTTCTCTCTCTCACGCACACACACATGCGCTCACACGCACGCACTCACACACACACACACACACACACACACACACACACACGCACACAGAGTCACGCAAATACTCACACACACACACACACACACACACACACACACACACACACAATCACAGCTGCTTTAAGAACACACAAGCACGCACACACACACTGTGACTATTGACAACTGCCAGTCACGATTCCAGTAGAATGAGAAAACATTGCAAGACATTCCCAGTCAACACTAAATGAGGGAAACATACCGCTTTACATTCCATGTTACAATACTAATAAGTGGAAAGACAACATCACTAGTCACTAGGAAAAAGGAAATCACATTACTCATGGGGAAAGACATCAGCAGACGCGAAAAGGGGGAAAGACATCACCAGACATTCCCAGCCACGATAATAACGGTATTCTCAGTCGCAATACTAGTACGTGTAAGGACGTGACAAGATATTCTCTGACTCGGTAACAACATTAACGAAGGGGAGGGGGCCGGGGGTGGCCGAAGCTTCCAGTGACTTCCAGTCACAAAACTAGCAAGTGGACGTCGCCAGGCATTCCTCGTCACACTACGGGATCAGACGTCACTAGATATTCCCAGTCACGATACTAGCAGGTGTAAAGATATCACCTGACATTGTCAGTCACGATACTAGCAGGTGTAAAGATATCACCTGACAGCGGATGTCAGTCACGATACTAGCAGGTGTAGCAGATGTAAAGATGTCACTGACATTCCCAGTCACAATACTAGCAGATGTAAAGATATCACCAGACATTATCAGTCACAATAGCAGCAGATGTAAAGATGTCACCAGACATTCCCAATCATAATACTAGCAGGTGTAAATATGTCACTAGACATTCCCAATCATAATACTAGCAGTTGTAAATATGTTACCAGACATTCCCAATCATAATACCAACAGATGTAAAGACACTCGTCGTTACCAGTCACAATACTAACGGAAAGACGTTACCAGACATATCTTGTCAGCACTAACAAGCGTAAAGACGGCTGCAGGTATTTCAGGCACCATGCTAACGGATTTAATTAACGAAACCAGCAGACATTGCCAGGTATGTACAGCATGAATATAATCATATTCTTGTATTTTTTGTTAAAGAAGGAATTATTAGGGTCTTTCCAAAGAAGTATGCCTACTCTGTGTTTGTTCCAGTATTCAGCTCATCAATTCACAATACTGTTATTTGCTGGCATTGATAACGGCATATGTAAGTTGGAACCAAGGAGATTTGATCTAACCTTCATGGTTGGAACAATATGTCTTGGATCTTTTTGATTGCCAAGATGCGTATCTTTTAACTTTATGGTGACCCAATGCCGGGACATCAAACTCCTTGTTTCACTTTAATGATGGTTCCTCTTCAATACATAAAAGAAATGATGTTACAAAATTCAGAAAAATATATGAAGATACTTACTTTGACTTAGATGCTCCCGCGTCTTACACGATTCTCAGCCAGTTTGCTCGTGTCACTCCATCAACGAGTCTGAGGTCTCATTCCACTGTCTGTCGTCAGCCCACCTTGGATCGTCCTCTTTATTTCTTTTTTTTTTTTTTTTTTTTTTTTTTTTTGGGGGGGGGGGGGGGGGGGGGGGGGGGGGGGGGTCCTGCTGGGGTCCATTTAAAGGCCCGGTTTGCAGGTTTTGATGAGGGTAATCTCAAGACATGACTCACCCAGCGGAGGCACCGTCTGCAGATGATGGTTGACACGGGGAACTGTTTGGACCTCTCCCTGACCTCTTCATCTAGTATAAAGTCTGACCATTTGATGCCCAAGATCTTAAGTGGGCACTTAGTGTCAAAAGCGTCGAGTTTCTTCTCCTTGGTGGTCTTCAGTAGCCAGGTTTCACAGCCATACATAGCAGCGTTGAAATCACACTGAAGTTATAAAACTTCTATTTGATTCCAAAGGAGAATTTCTTGCTATTCCACGTTTTGTTCAGCTGATTGAATGCTGATGTTGCCTTCCCAGTACGATACTTCAGTTTATGGTCGAGGTCATTGGCGTTGTTGATGGAGCTGCCTAGGTATGTGAAGTTCTCTAATTCTTCCACTTGCTTTTGTTCGATGAAAAACGTCTGTTGGCACTTGGTGTTTATCGGTCAGTATGTTTTTTGCCTTTGTGGCACTGGTAATGAGGCCAATGTTGCCTGCAAACTTGCTGATGTTGTCTACAAGCACTTGCAGATCTTGAGTAGAGAATACAACCTTACCTTACCCCGGTGATAACTTAAAACCAGTCACTTCTGTCAAACCAGGCATCTTCTGTCCTGACTCTGCACTTGGAGTTTATGCAAACCTGCTCTACGGCCGACACAACGTTCTCTGGGATGCCGTAGGATTTAATAATTTTCGACAATGATGGTCTGTGGGCACTGTCAAATGCTTTGGTGAAGTCAATGAGGCTGGTGGCTAGTGTTACTTGGTGCTCTCCACACTTCTCGAGGAACTGTCTTAGTGTGAAGATCTGCTCCGCACAGGATCGTTTCGGGCGGAAGCCTGCTTTTTCCCTGAGCTCATTGTTCACTACACTGCGCAGTCGGTTGAGGATGACCTGCCAGTACACTTTCCCTGGTATTGATGGTAGAATAAGTCCTCTCCAGTTGTCGCACTCTGAGAGGTTGCCTTTTGGGGGGATACAGACGACTTCGCCATTCTTCCAACCCTCTGGGACGACACCGGAGTTCCAAACCTAGTTACAGAGACTGCGCATCCAAGAGACGATGCAGTCACCATCACCTTTAAGCATTTCCGCTGTTATTCCATCAAACCCAAAGAGGCTTGTTGTTCTTAACGTCTTGATGGCTGTTCTGATCTCTTCAGTAAAGTCATCGGTGTTGATTGGGAGCAGGAGGGATGGGTCTTCCGCCTCGGCTGGTGTGTTTGGTGGCTCGGGTCTGTTAAGAATTTCTTTAAGTGTTCGGCCCATCTTGCAAGTTGTCCTTGCCTCTTGACAGAAGTGTGCCATCTTTTGCCCTTCACGGGTCCAGAGCCAGTCCTCACAGTACAGTTATCTTCTTTGAGATCGGGTAGACAGCTCTCATATCATTGCGCTTGGCTGCTTCTTCGACATCTTCCGCTTGCTTGTCCATCCAATCGCTTTTATCTTTCTGGGCATTTCACTTCACCTGCCTGTCTAAAAGACGACGTAATTAATATATATGGGAAGTTACGTCTTCTGATGTGTCCTACAATGAATCTGTTCACACTGAACGGGCATGTAAAGACCACCATAATGATTTGTCTGATCAGGGCGATAGTTCAAGTGATTATTCTGTAACATGTTGAGAAATGTTTTATTCCACATTTCATGTGTGTGAATCAAATGTGGCAGAGAGAATGGAATCAATCATTTGCCTGTGGACTTACAATTGTGTGTGTGTACAGAGTCAGGTAATTGATCAACAGGAACAACAGGTTACCTATCGTCTAAAATGGAACAGACAGCAAGAAATATTTCCCATTCTTTTACAATCTTCTGACATTCAAAGTGAAATGAATGAAAACCCCGGACATTACTAGTGCATTAAAAATCGTTTGATTTTTTTTTTTTTGTATCAGTGAGCACACATTGGACCAGTCAGCACACATTGGATGCCAACGCGTCTATGTGTTAAACAAACCCCCTAACAGTATCATGGTAGGCTATGATTCGGAGTGCAAAACGGAACAATAGGAGATCCCTAATCAAATGCGGGGGGACAAGCGGGGGGGGGGGGAAACCTTGACAAGCGAGAGATAGCTTACATGTGCTTACATAGCTTACGTTCAGAATTTACCCAAAAAACAAACAAGCAAGCAAACCCAAAAAAAAAAAAAAAGGAACAGAAAATATGGCATATAAACAAAAGCGTTCAGGTTGATTAACGGCAGCATTTTCCGATTCAACCTATTTAAAACAATCGAGAACTGGTTTAACCACCACTTCAAACCCGTACTTTGCACTGACCGCAATGCCGCGGCAGACGTGGATGATCCTGTTCAGGAAAACCACGTACGTGAACGGCGGTTGTTTTTTTTTTTTTTTTTTTCCCCAATGTCTTGCTCGATAAGGGAATCTATGCAGAAAGCTGGACAGATTAATCATTCAACCGTTGTTTAAAAACGGAAAGGCCAACATCCTAAGAATTACAGAGGAGTCTCGCCTTTACATGTCTATAGTAAGGTTCATGGATTTATTATCTGACAAATTGAAAGGATGGATCGATATTCATTACATTATCATCGAAAGTCAGGCAGGTTTCCGAGCGGGATATTCTACTATTGGTCACATACTCATTCTTAATGCTGTCATCCAGGAGCAAGTGTTGACTACTGGAAAGCGACATATAGTTTTCATAAATTTCCAGGTATCGTTCGATTCTGTTTCAAGACACCTACCATGGCCAGTTTTACACACAAAGAAGACAGGCGGAAAACTATTAGGCCTACTTTGCATACAAAGCATGTACACATCTGCCGAAGCACGCTTTAGAAGTGACGCCCAGATGTCCGTTTAGACAAGAAGATACCTGAGGCCGAATCTTATTTTCCGTATTAATTAACGGAGGCCTACTAGCGATGGATATCATTAGCAATGGTAAGCACGGCTCAGTTTTATCACCAGATGCACTCGAGTTATTCCTTCTTCTGTTTGCTGATAATGTACGCTTCCTGTCTGAAACTGTAATAGGTTTACAGAACCCGTTTCCAATTCTACGCGATTTACCTAAACATCTTGGACTGACTACGATTAATTATGGATAAAAGTAATACCATTGTGTGCAGACTTTAACTCAATCACACCTGTACCTCTATTGTGTATGACTTTGGTTCACTCACGCCTGTACCTCTATTGTTGAGGACATTTTTTTTAAAAAATAAACCTGCACATCTGTTGTGGAGGACTTTAGTTCAGTAACACCTGTACCTCTGTTGTTGAAGACATTAGTTCAGTAACATATTGTGGAGGTTTGGTTCGATAAAACTTGTATTTCTTTTGTGGAGACTTTGGTTCAATCGCACCTGTATCTCTATTTTGGAGGACTTCACACCTGTACTTACTTTGGTACCATCATGCCTGTACCTCTATTGTTGAGGATTTTGGTTCAATCACATCTGTACATCTACTGTGGATGACTTCGATTTAGTCACACCTATACATATATTGTGGAGGACTTTGATTCATTAACGCCTGCACCTCTATTGTGGAGAACTTTGGCTCAGTCACACCTACGTACTTCTATTGTTGATGAATTTTGGTTAAGTCACACCTGCACCTCTGTTGTGGAGGTATTGGTTCAATCGTACGCTGTGCCTCCCTTGTGGAGGACTTTGGTACAATTGCAAACTAGGCTACATCTGATTTGTTACGGACTTTACTTAAATTAAACACGGTAGCTCCATTGCAAAGAACAAAGAATGAAGCAGAGTACCCCATTAAGGACTCGCCATTTTCATTGTGCTTTCCCCCTCTCAGTGGAACTTCTTTTTTTTCCACATCTGATATTAGCCGGGGCGAGAAAACTGGTGGGAATAAAATCTGGTGGGATTTGCTTTGATAGACATTGAGATTGAAAAGCGTCGTCTTGATAATAAATGCCCTCAGTTACAAAGCATCTTCTATTCATAAGGGGAAAAATATATGACAGCCAACAACAACAAAAATACTTATACTATAGAATGAAATGAACAGTTGAAGTAGTGAAAAGTGGATTGAAGTAGTGAAAAATGAACTGAAGTAGTGAAAAAAAATGAAGCCTGACCACGCCATTGTAGTCAAAGGTCACAGTTCAGGTGTCACAGCCGATACTGTGTCGCTTTCTCCATCCATCCCCTTCCCCGGCCGAAACTGGCTAACCCATACTGCCCCCCCCCCCCCCCCCCCCCCCCCCCCCCCCACCCCCCTCCGCCCGCTTCCCATGCCGCTTAAAGCATTCTCCCTTCCCTTTTTTTCGGACAGATTTGGCTGCGTGGCATGTCCAGCTTGCTCCCTCCTCCGCTTCCCCCTCTCTCCACGTGCCCCCCCCCCCCCCCCCCCCCCCCCCCCCCCCCCCCCCCCCCCCCCCCCCCCCCCCCCCCCCCCCCCCCCTTCTCTCTTTCGATTCGATCCCTTCCACAGCAGAGCAACTATAACAAACTATATATCCAACGCATGTTCCGTATTACACACATACTAGCTTACATAAACGCACACGATCTGTTGAAGTTTGTGCTATTAAAAATGCTTGTGTCAGAATCAGTAGTGATCGAAAAATGACCACAAGTTGTCAAAATGGATCAGCGATATCAACCAGACGATGGGGACAGCCTGCTGTTTTGCTATTGCTTTGATGTTCTTAAGTTTACTTACGTTTACTTACGTGACGTTTCGGTTTGTTTGAACGTTTTGAGACAGATTGTTTTCATTGTTCAGGCAGAAATACGCTTCGGCGACAGAAACGACCTGCACTTTACTGTTGACACTGGCAACGCACCACAGTGAATCCAGGCGAATTCATCATGAGATTACAAGGTGAGGAACAACTTACAAAAACGCTTGGTCCCAGTGATCAGAGCAACATTTCAGCGATGCACCACACAATGAGGAAACTTCAAACGCTGCCTTGCACGCCGGGCATCTTCCAGGGGATGTGCTAGAGAGATAATGTTGCTTTTAACCCCCTCCCACCGCAAAGGGCCATATGCTAAAATGATTTTTTTTTTTTTTTATGTTACAAGAAATACAACAAGCTACATCGGTCGTCAAAAAAATTAAAACAATAAACATTCCTCTTCTGGCACACACACGCCATCCAGCCACCCACTGGTAAAACGCACGCGCGTGTGAACACACACACACACACACACACACACACACACACATACACACGCGCGCGCAAGCACGCATGCACGCAAGCACGCACGCACGCGCGCGCGCGCGCGCACACACACACACACACACACACACACACACACACACACACAGAGTTACTCTCACATACACACTTTTCTTCTTCCCTCATCGTTTATAATTATCTCCATGACGTCCTTGTACAGAGTGTCACAGATAAAAGCCCACTTAACACACACCGACCAACATCCACCTCCGATCGGTCACCTCCCCCCCCCCCCCCCCCCCCCCCGCCACTCCCTCCCTTCCTCCCCCTCCCCCTTCTCCCACCACACACACAGGTGTGTACGCGCACGACACACACACACACACACACACACACACGCAAGCAAGCATGCACGCACGGAGACAGAGAGAGAGAGAGAGAGAGAGAGAGAGAGAGAGAGAGAGAGAGAGAGAGAGAGAGAGAGAGATGCTTGTAGACACAAATACATAATATTACGCGCGCACTAAGCCTACATGCCGGGATGTAGGCCTGCATACGAAAACAAAGTGTTTAAGAGAAAATGAAATTTAGAGCGCGCGCACACACACACACACACACACACACACACACACACACACACACACACACACACACACACACACAAAGTGTATTAACATCGGCGACATACAGGCGTCAGACCACACATTTGGGCACACAGCTTGACACTGCAGAATGGACAGTTAGGTAGCCAAATGCTGTTTACAGTATTGATCTCTAGCGCCAGTTTACTATGTGTCCCCTTTCTCCCAACCCGTCCTCCTCCTCCTGCCCCTTGTCCACACCCCCTAAAAGCTAACAAACTGTGTGTGTGTGTGTGTGTGTGTGTGTGTGTGTGTGTGTGTGTGTGTGAGAGAGAGAGAGAGAGAGAGAGAGAGAGAGAGAGAGAGAGAGAGAGAGAGAGAGAGAGAGAGAAATACTGACTTAACTTGAGACCAGCCGCCGTGGTGAAGTGGTTAGCGCCGCGGACCCCCGGCTGGGAGGTCGTGGATTCGTTTCCCATCAAAGCAGTCTATTTGTGAGATTTCAGTTTCTACTCCGACCAGCTCCTATCCTGATTTGAGTTCAGTGCTATGGGCTCAATTGGGAAGGCGGGGACAGCGCAGTCAAAACAGTCATCTGTTGAGGCTAATGGAAATTCGTTTCTGAGAGAGTTGCTCACATTTCCCCGACCAACACTGCGGGTGTCTGTATCTCTCGGGCCTGGTTGACACCAAGATCTATTATGAATGTATGGGTAGAGTGAGCACTGTCATGCAGTCTCAGACGAGGTCAGGAAATCCGTGGCATCATCATCACCACCCCGTCATTGATCAGCATTTAAAAAAAAAAAAAAAAAAGTCTGAATGACCTCGGTTTCCAATTCCCCTCCACGCCCATGCCGTTGGTGAGATTCTATCGGGATCACTGTACCAACAAGTTCATGGTGACTGTCACTGAACGGAGATGGTGGCACCTCAGTTCCGGCGGAGGGAGAGCTCATCGTGACTCAAGAGCCGCTGACTCATCGACTAAGCTAAGGGCAGTGTCTCCTCTGAAAGGTTGCTTTATGACGACTTGACATGACTGCTCCCTGTGGATTGCCGGTGGCGAGGCTGAGCAGGACGGGGATCCGGAATGACCAGCATGGATGCAAATCAAAGCCACTGAAAAAGAGACAAGGGAAAAGGGTCCACTTGAGGAGGGATAACTAACGACCCCCGGCATCCGCTCAGAAGTAGACCTAGCAAGGTGGGCATGGAAAAATGGTAGGCCTACAGTTATATAATGTTGTGAGCATTTCTCAACCGACTGGTTGAAGACAAGGTGTGTGAACACGTAAATAAACACATCAAAGATGTTGTGTGTCACTATGAGTGACAGAATAAAATCATGCCCTGGCGACCTCAACGGTTCACGTAACGGTTCAGCATGCCCAGGCTGTTCATCAAAGACGAGTTAGAAAGACACCAGTGATGCGCGGAAGGTACACATTGCCTTGCTTTGTAAATTTATACCGGCTGCGTAGCATGTTTTCTTTTATGAATTGATTAGTTAATTTATTTGTTTATTCATTTATTGTTTTTATTTATCATTTATTAATTCATCTACTTGCCATTTTGTGATATCAACATATCGTTCAAATTAAAACTGAATGACCCCGCCCCCTCCTTCGGCGGCGAGTGCATAGTACATTTCCATCGTGAAATTATTTGTGATAAAGTGAAATTCGTTTGTAATGACATTCATCGTATCATTTGTGATGAAATGTGCTATCCAGCTATACACGTGACTGTTTTACAATGCGACTGAACTCTTCACACGGTGCGGCACTTATGCAGAATCCTTCATGGCTTTCTACCAAGTCTGAGCACGTGCGCAGCTAATATAACACTTGAAAGTCGATCCGCTTCGCACTGGGTCGTCTGCTTCACAGCGACATCTCTGACAAAATCGGTGTCACCGGATTTCTACGAGCGAGCGCTAATACAATGTTACAATTTCATTAATTGCAGTAATCGATACAAGCCGTTGTCGACCGGCTGGTTGTTCACCCAAACAACCCTCTTAATCACGCATGCATTGGAGACCTCGGCAAAGCTGTGGGCATGAAACCCAAAGCCTGATTGACATTCCACCCCAGGTAATACGTCACTTCCTATCTGTCCGCCATTTTACACCTTTCGTCTCCTGTGGGGAACAGAAAGCGACAAGACAGGTGTGAAGGATTACCTGTTTCATTTTGATCACTACAACCCCACGGGTCCCTGGCGACCTCAACGGTTCACGCTAACGGTTCAGCATGCCCAGGCTGTTCAAGAAGAAGCCGTCCAGCAATGACAACTTAGCCGAAGCGTCTCAAAACGCAGGTGGAAATGATTCGACACGCCCAAACGACAAATCGGCCTCGAGTGCTGAGGCCAACGGTGACCGTTCCAAAGTTCCAGCTTCACAAATGCCACAGCCTCAGCGGCCCCGGCTGGTGTTCCACTGTCAGCAGGCCCAAGGTAGTCCCACCGGCATCATCTCTGGCTTCACCAACGTCAAAGAACTCTACCAGAAAATTGCCGACTGCTACGACCTGCCCGTGGAGGAAGTAAGTCGTCAGTCCATAGGATGCCGTGTGCATAGTGACACTTCTTGGTACCTACTAATACTATAAACTATGTACACGGTCGTGACTGTCGGTGTTACGTGACTGGTCCCGCTTTGAGTGTTGTCACTGTCGATTTTTATTGTAGTTTAGTGTGCTCCATTAAATAGACGACATTCATGTTGATACAGATAATACACTAGAACATCAGTTGTTCTGCCAACACGCTGACACCAGTGACAGTAGGCCCAGAAAGAAGCCTGGCTCTTCATACAGCATGATTTTATTCCGTCACTCATTGGCAAGGTTTTCATTCTTTCTTTTCCTTGTCATTATAACTCTCTGTTTTCACTGAAGGAAGTTGATCAGATTTTTCCCCCGCAAAGTTTAATTGGATATCAGACACAGACAACGCAAGGGAACACAGTTGCATAAAAGTTATCAAAAGAAAAATACATGAATTATATCACAAGTGTAGTATTCACTAAAGAAGAAAAAGGTGATGTAACAGAATGGTTAACACTCCCTTACTTAGTCAATATATGATCTTGAAGGAGGCTTTTGAAATATTTTATAAGCAAGCTTTTGAGCTGAAGTGTAAATTGTATCATCTGTTTCAACTGCTTTTGTTAATTCTAATTGCTAAGGTAAATGAAATATTGCAAACCATTTCAGCATACTTAGATCAGCAGAAGAACTAGGAAAGACAATTGACACTAAAGCAGCCATTACAACTTATATAGTTAAGTCTAGTGTGCATTCTGTAGTACATGCTTTAAGACTTGAATTACCTGTATGCCTAAGTGCATGTTAAATGCCTTGACCATTGCAGCTTAGGTTACACCACCAGTTTTCAACAGTTGAGTCTAGAGATAGTAAGTTTTTTACGATTTGCAAAACTAAACAAAGACTTCCAACAAAACAATATAATTCTATTCTGTTTGACAGCACTATCGCTTACCTTAGTAAGGTGTTAGACAAATTTGAATTTAGCAAAACCCTGTACCTTTTCCCCTGTGTCTGCTCTTCAGATACTCCCATGCGATACTCCTTACAATGCTGCAGGTGGAGCAGAAGTTCATTTTAAATTAAAAGCATTAGCTCCCTCCTCACCCTCACCCCCACTCATACCCACTGTATAATCATGCCATGCTTATCAAATAGTAACACACACACACACACACACACACACACACACACACACACACACACACACACGTGGACACACA
>JADBJO010002421.1:102500-122500 GCA_016801955.1 Conus betulinus
TTGTGGAGGGGTCTCTTTATTATTTTTTTTCAAAGTATACTGATGGACTAGCAGAACAGGTTGTGTCACCTTCTACATAGGTCTTGCCATGGAATGAGTTTTGTCTGGGATTACGTTTTTTTACACTGACACTGTGACAGTGAAGATGATGCACAGTGTCCGTCTGTGTCTGTCTGTGTAGATTCTGTTCTGCACTCTGAACACGCACAAAGTCGACATGAACCGGCTGCTGGGCGGACAGATTGGCCTGGAAGACTTCATCTTTGCCCACATCAAGGGACAGCCCAAGGAGGTAGAGGTGACCAAATCAGAGGACGCGCTGGGCCTGACCATCACAGACAATGGGCAGGCTATGCCTTCATCAAGCGCATCAAGGAGGGCAGTATCATGGACAAGGTTCCCCTGGTGACGGTGGGTGACCATATAGAGCGCATCGATGGCCAGTCCCTGGTGGGATGTCGTCACTTTGAGGTGGCCAAGAAGTTGAAAGAGATCCCCAGGGAACTACCTTCTTGTTGCGAGTCGTGGAACCCATGAAGTCAGGATTCTGTGAGTTTTTTTTTTTTTTCTGTTCAGTTCTTATGGGAAGGGGCTGGATGGTTAAAAGAGGAAAAATCTTGAACATTATATTGTTTGAGTTTTTTCCCTGAAAGAAACATGTAATTGATTATTAATATCTTTTCTGAACTTTTTCTTTTTCAGTTCCATACTTTACATATACAAAAAACTTTAGTAACAAATATCTTGAAGAAAGAATAGGTGAAGAACAAATGAGAGAACAAGGAAAAATCCAAGGCAGAAGCTAGCACTATGACATACACATGAGGGTAAGAATAGACATGAAAAGAAACATTTGCATGTGGGTATCTTGGGACAAATAGTCATTAAATTTCAGAACCCACGCCTCTTCAAAGAGTATGTCAACACACAGAATACAGGAACACACCCCTGAAAGAAGTATCAGCTGGTACAAGACAGCACTGTTCCCATCGGACAAACTAGGTGTAAGGACATCCAGTTTGTGACTGTGCTGTTTATGAAATTTTAGTATAATTGTATTTATTAGAAAGGATTAATGAAACCAGTCATCCAGATATTCTTTTTTTTTTTTGTCTTTTGCTCTGGCATCATCATACCACTTCAATCCCTTTAATCCCACATCACTCATTCTAGCTTCCTGTTCACAGTCACACCCTGGTGTGTCCCATTGCAGCTTCAGCATCATCAGTCCAAGGGGAGCGGTTGGTATAAGGTCATCAAGAGACAGCCCACTACTGCTGAATCATGGTGTTCAGTGGTGCTAGTTCTGATTCAACATACACAGACTTAAAAAAGAAAAAATATATTATACTGCTGGATGAAATGAACAAACAAATTACGAGATGAAACAAATTATGAGACAAAACACTGGAAGCCACCTACTTAGCCCCTGCTGATGATGGTAATTGCTTTCTACTGAACTAGCAATGTGAGCCTCTCCTGGGTCATTGTTGAATACAGCTAAGTTTTCGTTTTGTTCCCGAGAGCATGAATCCATGATATGGTGAGAAAGTGAGATGAATAAACCAGGCCTTTGCCTGATCCTTTCTGTGGCTGCTGTTGTATCTAAAATATTGGGCACAGCTTTGAGCAGTTGGTCAAGCAAGGCCAGGATTTGTTTAGACTGGCACATGATGAGCTGGGGGGGGGATTTCTCCCTCCCTCCCCCCACATGCCGATTCAGGGAAGGGAAAGGGTGGAAGCCCCCTCCCCCTCCCCGCTTGGCCAGTGTGGTTTCTATGCAGTTGCTTTAAACTTAATTGGAATAATTTGTCAGGAAAGTATGAGTATAAGAGAGGTCCTTTTTGAAAATTTCTGGACAAAGAAGATGGGAAAAAAAAAAAACAAAGAATTCAGGGATGTGTTGTTGTTGCTGTTGTTTGTGTGTGTGTGCATGTGTGTGTGTGTGCATGTGTGTGTGTGTGTGTGTGTGTGTGTGCGCGCGCACGCGTGTGTATGTGTTTTGTTGTGAACTTTTATCATATTAGTACTGCAGATAATTTCGGCAAATGTGCTAATGGAGCGGAATCTATAAATATATAGCCTCATATCATTGTATAGTAATCACCTATTGTTCATTCAAGTCAGAGTAATCATTGCAGTCATAAAACAATGAAAAGTAATGATGAAGTTTGTGAATACCAATATTACTTTAATGACATGTGTATGTGTGCAGCAAACATTGGTCCCTCCAGTGGCAGAAAAAGTGGGGGAGGAAGTGTAGGTTCTGGCAAACAGACACTGCGCCTGCGCTCCAAAGGGCCTGCCACTGTGGAAATAGTGAGTGATAGTTCATGTCATGAAATGCTTGAGTGTGTGTAAGTGGGTAGGATAAGGGAAGAGAAAATCAGAGAAACTCAAGAACAGAACAAGGTTTAAAACTGCAGAAGTTTCTCCTCACACAAATGAACAACACAAGATAGCAGTTTGCAGCACACCAATTGTTAAAACCAGTAACTTTCAGTCTCAGCTGCTTGGCTTTCTAACACTCAAAAGTGGCACACAATGTTCATGGAAAACCCCAATCTTATCAATGTTCCTATTCACAAAGGCTGGGTCCAGATAAATCAATTGGTTACTGACTCATTCGTGGAGCAATTAAAAACTACTACTGTGGAACACATTAAAAAAAAAAAAAAGAAGAAAAAACTGAAACAGAAATCCTTCTACTTTTCATTCAGGCATACCTGAAAAAAAGTACCTGTCGGTCAGGCTCCTCAAGTGTGTACATAATCCACTTTCACAAAATTGTTAAAAACAGACCAGCGCAACAATCTTTTTTTTTCTTTTTTTTTTTTTTTTTTTTTAAAGGAAGTTATTTCTTCACACAGTCTCCCAGACTCAGTGTGATGTCTTACACAGAATGTAAGTTCTCATGGACAGGGAAGGAGAGGAGGGGTTATTACAAGAAGTATGACAAAAGGGATGTGTTATCTTTGGGATACCTTGGATTTTCATAGCCTGTGCACAACTTGCCACGTAACAGAAGGATTCAGTTCATGTTTTTTATAGACAAAAACTTTGATGCAACTAGTAACTGGCTTCCCAACTTATTCATATTCCACCATTAACAAAAGCTAAATGATGAGACCCATAAAACTTGACTTGTCACAGTAAGAGTACAAAAACCAAATGATGGTTTACCTTATGCTTGATGTTCTGCAACATGTCCAGGATAACAAGTTACCATGTCTAGGATAACTAAAGCCAAATGAGACATAACTAATAATTGGCTTTCCACAGCCTACACGTAAGTTAATAGGACAAAGAACTGAAACCAAATGATGACATAACTAATAATTGGCTTTCCACAGCCTACACCTAAGTTAATTTGACAAAGACCCAAGAGCAAATGATGACATAACTAGTAACTGGCTTTATACAACCTACAGAGACGTTAATATGACGTAGAACCAAAAGCAAATGATGACATAACTAATAACTGGGTTTCCACAACCTTTACTTAAGCTATCATGGCCAAAGTAACAAAAGAGAAGGCTAATTTGACTTGCCTGGACAATCAATCCAGGCAAGTGCCAGATTCGCAGGTGGTGGATACTTTACATCTTATTTCATAGAAGGCAGATATCTATAAGTTCCTGGTAACTACGCTGCCAGTGGTCTCTTAAAGGGAGACAACAAGGTCGCATGCGTGTGGCTGGTATGAAGTCGTGCACCGCTTCCTGGAGCTTCTCTTTGTGAAGGCAGTTTCTCCTGATCTCAGGTCAGGCTGAGGGGGACAGTTTCCAACTCTTTATGCCACGTCTTGTTAACTCACTTTGCTTGTCCAGATTTTTTTATCTTGATAAAAAAATGATATTCATTTTCATTTTAATTGTTACATCATTTAGGACCAAAACAGTTTCACACGGAGTCATGTATATCCTGTTAACATTTTGTGTAAGGATTAGTTGTGAAGTCACTATCGGTTACCATTATTTTATTTTTCAAGCAATATTTCGACCAAAAAACAATTTCACAGGGAGTCATGTATATCCTGTTAACATTGTTTAGGATTAGTTGTGAAGTCACTATCGGATATCATTATTTTATTTTTCAAGGAAAATTTCTCTCAAATTTGTTCACAAATAGTATGTTTTAGATAATTTTGAGGGTGTCACCCAAATGAAATAAAAGAACAAGCATGAGTGATTTTGAAACCAGATTCTCTAAGAACAAGCTATTTAGTTGAAATTCCTTCGGAGTTACAAATCTCTGACCTTACTTGCTGCTCAGTGGACAGTTAGTAGGTCTAGGTTTGCCAAAGGCAGCCTTACACTGTAAAGATTCTGAGATGGCAACAGTCAAGGTGTGCCCCTAAATGAGGAGTCTTCAGAAACTGTTACTCGGGGAGCTCAGTGCACATTGAATTTGGAAATGAGCGTGCAAAAGAGAAGTAACTGGTGGGATTTCTGATGCCTGGCAGCTCACATGGTTCATTGAACGCTTTGTGGAGGGGTCGGTTGACACGGTTCAATGAGCACTTCAGCAGGCTACGGTGTGGTGTTCAGCGTGTCGCATTAAGCACTTTCATGGAGGATGGTTGACATGGTTCACTGAGTATGTTTATGGGAGATGGGTGACACGTTTCATGGAGCTGTACCAGGAAGTTCTGAAATGGGCAGAATGATGTTTTCACATTGTCTTTAGCGTCTTTTCTTGTTGCGTGGATGTGTGTGCGTGTGTGTATGTGTTTATGCTTTTGTTTTTATGCTTTTGTTTGTATGCTTATATATGTGGGTGTATAAATGCATGTGCTTATTAACATTAAATGTTTGCAGAGGGATTGTCATTTAGATGTCACTTTTGGACATGATATCCGAAATATATCTTTTTCATTTTATATGCCTTTACATGGTACTGATCAGAAGATATGACATTTTGTTTTAAAGGTAAATGGATAAATAGATAAAATGCTGACCTGTTGCTCCATCATCAAGTTGGTTGAAACTGTTAGCACAAAGGTTTTATCATAGATCCTATCTATGAACCTCCTGATTTTAGCTAGTGGTATCCAGGTGTGTGTGTGTGTGTGTGTGTGTGTGTGTGAAGCAACAATCTTAAAAATAGGAAAAGAAAATGTCATCCATCATACAATATAGATATGTCTTTTTTTTTTTTTATCTTGCCATAGATGGATATTACCCTTCTCCATCCCATCGCCTCTTCTTTAGAAAATTGGGGGGAAGGTGATATATATATATAATATTGCATGGCAAAAATATTTATGATATTGCATGGCATATTTGATCTGATTGTTTTAGGATGTATATGTGATATTGCATGGCATATCAGTTTGTTCAAATAGACAGTTTGTGATTATTGATCATTGACATGATCACTAGCCTCCAGTAGTGGTATATTGCGAAAGTGTGTAAGAATAAAGAGTTTGGGTGTGTTTCAGCCGGACGATGTTTGAATGTGGCAGTGGACAAGATCAATGGACTGCTGGAATCTTTCATGGGTATCAACGACACAGAACTTGGTAGGTCACATCAACAGCATAGATCACTGTAGGGGAAGCAGTAAGTCATACATTACATACATTACTGTAGATGGCATAAAAGGAGTTATGTCAGACATTGTATATATTCGTCAATTAAAGTTAAGGACTCCCCACCCTCCAAATTCTCTGTTCTCACCCCCTTTCTTCCAGTATTGTGTATAGTGAGAAAAACAGCTGATAATAAAGCCAGGTATTCTTCTCTCTGCGCCACCTCCAAAATCCAGGTGTGATGGTTACAACTTTTGTCAACAGTGATTGTGAATTGGGGGTTTAATGTCACTTTAACATTCTTTCCCGTCTCGTAGGGAACCATGCTGTATTAGATTTACCCACACAAGAGTAAAACTTTTAAAGTATAAGAATTAAAACTGGTTTCCTTAGAAGGGATTCAGGGCAAAGTCAGCATGGCAGGGAATAGTCTAGATCATCCAAAACACAGTAATCACAGACACAAACATTCGTCTGAGTACCTCATCAGTAAAGAAAGCCCCTAGAAGGAAGCTGATTAAAAATGCAAGAGCTTACTACTTGGCTGCAGGAAATGGTGGGGGTTTGGCAAATGGCACAGAGACTTTAAATCTCTTACTCTGTAATCGTTAAACTGAATCAGCATGTCCCCACCACTTGATCCATGCAAAGTCAACCCACAGGCTAGCAGGATATGATGTTATTTCTCTTTCTCCTTCCTTCCCTCACTCCAGTATTGTGTAGTATCAGAATACAGCTGGTAAGAAAGCCAGGTACTGTGTCCCTCCCCCCTTTCATTAATGTGTGGCGTCCAAAATGCAGCTGAGAATAAAACCAGGTACTTTGTCTCTCTACCTTCCTTCCCCTTCCCTCCTTCCTCCAATGTGTAGTGTGAGAAGTACAACTGATAATGAAGCCAAATGCTCTGTCTCTATCCTTTCCCTGCTTTCCCCCAACTTTGAATATCATGTAGCATCAGAAATACAGCTGATAATAAAACCAGGTTCTCTGTCTCAGGTATTTCATCTTGCTTCCTGTTTTATATGAAGTAACAGGCATTTCATCTTGCTTTCTCTGTTGTATTAAGACTTAAGTGCCAGGTATTTCATCTTCCCTCCTATATTGCATTAAGCACCAGATATTTCATATTCCATCCTGTAGTTTGTAAAGTGCCAGGTATTTCATCTTGCCTCATGTATTTATGAAGTGCCAGGTACTTTATCAAGCTTCCTGAATTGTGTGAAGTGCTTTGTATTTCATCTTGCCTCCGAAATTGTGTGAAGAACCAGATATTTGCCTCCTCCTCTACCGAGTATAGTGCAGGCCATTTAATCTTTCCTCCTATATTGTGTAAAGCACCATGTATTTAATCTTATTGTCTATATTGTGTGAAGTGCCAGACTTTCTTCTCTCCATTTTATAGTGGGCTGAAGTGCCAGATTTTCATCTTCCCCATCTATATTGGGGTAAAGTGGCAGACTTTCATCTCTCAGTCCTATATTGGAGTGAAGTGCCAGACTTTCATTTTTTTTTTTTTTTTTTATTGCAGGCCTGTTTACCCATACGATTTTGCCGTAATTTTTATGGGGAAAAATTGAATATGGGAACTATGGCAAGAACAAAAAAAAAATCAGAAAAAAAAATAAAAGAAAGAAAATGGTTAAACATGAAGTTTCATCTGCTACCATTTCGGTTGAAAGCAGTAAGAAGACATTTCCCAGCATGCCTTGCGTCTCTCACTTTGTCAAAGATGGCGATGAATCGGTCTTGCGCATCAACGGCCAGCTTTCCAAATCTTCAAAAGTTGCGAAAGTACTGTGATTATGAAAATTACAGGGTTTTTGTTTTGAATGATGGGTTTTTGTCTGAGATGTTACAGGTACAGGAGTTTGGGGTAAACAGGTCTGATATTGGTGTGAAGTGCCAGATTTTCATTCTCCGTTCTATTGTGGAATGAAGTGCCAGATTTTCATCTCTACGTTCCATATTGAATGCCAGACCTTCATCTGACTGTTCTATATTGGAGTGTAGTGCCAGATTTTCATCTGTCCGTTCTATATTGGAGTGAAGTGTCAGATTTTCATTTCTCTGTTCTACATAGAGGTGAAGAGCCAGACTTCCATCTCTCCATTCTGTATTGAAGAGCCAGATTTTCATCTCTCCATTTAATATTGGGATGAAGTGCCAGATTTTGGTTTACCCCTTCTATGTTGTGTGAAGTGTCAGATTTTCATTTCCTTCTTCAGTATCATGTAAATGTCGGATTTTCATCTATCCCCTCTTTATTGTGCGATGTGCCAGGTACCTCATCTGTTCTGTTATTTTGTGTGCAGCGCAAACCATCTGGGAGATAGGTAGCAAGGCAGACAACCCTCATGATTTTACAGAAGGCATGGATAACTCCGACCTGCGTGACTTTGGCTTCACTGATGACTTCATCTTTGACTTGTGGGGGGCAATCAGCGATGCCAAGAGCGGGCGACTGAACAAAGTGCAGGAATTCAATGAGCAGTTTTAGTGTGGGCGGTGTGTGAAGATGGGTCTGTGTCCCTCTCTTCATAGACCGCACACCAACGTGAATCGCCCTACTTGGACACAGTCACATCGACCAAGATTCCAATTCTAAAAATCAGGGACTGAATGGGAATGAATGGTTTTGACACTGACAGCCAGCAGAGTTTCAAAGGACAACTGTCAGAAACTGTGAAGGTGGGGTAGGACGGGGAGGGTGGAGGGGGTAAGTTGTGAGGAGATCATGAACAGCTGAACTGCTGAACTGAAAATGAATTGTGGTGTTCATTCAAGACAGAAAATTGATTAAGTGGTTCATCTGGACAACGGGACTGTCAACCTTATAGACAGAAAATGATTAAGTTCATCTACGGGACTGTCAACCTATTGATTGAAACAACAACAACAACAAAAACCAGGACGTTTTGGTTTCAAATTTGACATTCTTGTTTTTCTGTTTTATGTGACTGTATTCTTTGTCATTCAGGTAAATAATGTGTTTATTAGTCTGTTGGTAGACTGGTTTAGCTGATTGTTTACTGATTTGATGATTGGTTTCACTGTTTGAAGAAATGTAGTTCAGCTGGGTAGAGCTAGGCATTTTGTTATCAAATGAAGAAAAACTGGGCATCTGAAACAGCAGTTCACTAATGGCAGGGATACTTTGAGGGAACACAAGCGGAGCAGACCTGACCTACAGTGTTGCCTCTCTTGCTGTGACGGCTGGTGTGCCCAGAGACGCAGTGGATCAGCATGAGCTGCTGGAACCTCCAAGCCTGATGTTTGCTTGGGTCACCATCAGACCACACAGAGATCTCCAGGGTTAGGATGGGCAATGGGACAAGGAGTGTTCTACTCCGAGACCAGGGCTAGAATGGGCAGTGGGGGACAGGGAATGTTATCAGATGACACAGACGAGAGCTGAGATAGGCAGTAGGGGATGGGGAGTGTTGTTGGATGACAGAGACTACAATCAAAATGGGGAGTGGGGGCAGAGAGTGTTGTGGGATGATAAGAAATTGGTATCAAGATAGGGAGTTAGGGGCCTGGCTGTACACCCATGTATTCAGCCAAGAAGTCGGCTGCCTTAACTGTGGAGCTTGTAGCATTGTGGTTTTTGACAAAACAGGGAAAGGCGTGAACACTGGGTAAGGGGTAAGCTTTCATGCACACCTTGACTACCTACACAAAAGTGCCATCAATGGCTTAGCTCTGACTGGCGATGTCAGGATCAGACTAGCTGTACTGTAGCTGATCAGATGGTCTGCTTCCCACTGTCTGTAGATCAGAGGGAGAAGAGGGATCTGTGAATTGTCATTAAACCATGTCCAGTGTGTTAGCTATAACTAAGCAGCCTTATTGCTTGGAAGGGTAAGGGGTCCTAGAGATGATGGAAAGATACATTGCAGCCTTTCATTTCAGTTGGGTCACTGAATTTGAGGTGGTGGTAAAGCTGTGTGATAACAGTTTCAATTGTACATTCCCCCCACCCAACCATTGTGAGGAATAACAATGATTTGTTTGTGTTTCACTTTGGATCATTTGTAAGTAGTGCATGCATAAGTGCTGAGGACGTGTCATCCCTGACTTCTTTTCTTTTTGTGTGTGTCGAGGAATGAAAGGATGCTGAAAAATGTTTCTACAAAGTAGACTGCAGGCATGAGAGAGACCGATGATGTATGTGGGTGCATTTGAGTTTGAATGTAAACTAAAGAACTGTGATTGCTCAGCAAGTGACTGGGAGAAAGTGAGGAACATGCAGAAGAGCAGTGAAAGGTGTGTGCTGGTGTTAGTGGTGGGTAGGGAGTAGTGTGGGCTAGTCATTTGGGGATGGTAGACATGGGGGAGATCAGAGTAGGTCCTGTGGTTAGGTCATTGACCTAGATCAGAGGAACCTCTTTGGTTGCGATATTGGCCTATGCTTTGTACAGAGATCAGTCTACTGTACAATGTGTTATGGCATGCTGAGTGCTGCTGTACTTACTTCCTTTCATTTGTTGTGACCGTACATTTTTTTGGTGCCGAATCATACATTCACATGTCAATCATCCATGTTTTCTTTTCCTTTTTTACATTCTGACTGACTTGCTTTGCTTTAGTGTTAGTGATGTATTTCTTTGACGTGCTACTTCATGTGGTGGAAAATGATGATGTGATGGCACATTATATAGTAGCATAAAATGTGGTTTTACTTAAATGGAGTGTTGGATTTTGTTAAAGTACATTTGTAGTAAAAGATACAGAGCTTGACCTCTTGTGATTGGTTCAGTTTGTACTGAGGTGTCATCCTGTCCTGCCAATTTATGATTTACTCCCACAAGAAAATTCCCCATATTATTGCAAATCTTTGTTTAAACATATAGAAAAAAAGATGACATGTATAGGACATGTAAGGCTGGTATATAACCTATAGTATGGTTATGAGCATTGTATGCAGATTTCTGTTTTCAATCCTTGATTCAAACCACTGTATTTTAATGGGTTGTGTTGTGTCTCAAGCACAGGTGATGGTTGGTTCTGCTTTGAACAAAAAGTGATGTACCTCTATTGTGCCTCAGTTTGATGCAGAGTTCATGGGCTAGATTGTGACCATGTATTGTTAACTTTTCTAAGACATCATATTTGCATTCTTTTGTCACTTGAAGGTGGAAAACTTTTTCTATGAAAGCTGTGTGGACTGTGCATGTGTAATTTGTTGTGTAATAGACGCTTTGTCAGATTTTGTGTGTGATTAGAAGTGATCATAGGTTAATCTGTGAAGTGTGTCAGCAAGTACCTGCCACAGTAAGAGACGACAGCATGTAAGGGACATAGCTCAAAAGAAAAGATGTGTTTGACGGACAATGCAGGCTGTCAGTCCAAACTGGTGTATGTCAGCAGACCAGGGAAAGGTCATGAATGTACAGGATTGACGTCAAGCTGGAGGAAGCCAAATGGAGGCCAACAGAGTCAGATAACCAGCTGCAATCACACTGAATAGACTGACTGACCTGGAAGAAGTGGACAGCATAAATGAGTGTGGGACCATTGGCAGCAAAGCACCTAAAAAAGATGCCAAAATCTGCCTTTATAGAGCAGACATGTCACCCTCCCAGTGGAGAGAAAAATTGCATGGTTGGTGCATGGTAGGACATTATGTTTTTCTCAACCCACCCCCAGAAAAAAAAACATCTGCCCGTCAATCCATATAATTTTGAATTCTGTCGAAACTAAATGAGGAGGAAACAGTAACATGCATTGTACTTCATCTGATATCTTTTCAGCATGTGGCCATAACTATATGACCTGTGTGCTCAAATCTGATAGACCTGTGCCTTCTGATTCTAATGGCAGTAGACATATTTTGAAGCTGATGTTATAAACAGTAACTTGAAATGTGACTGTCTCCCATAAAACTTTTTTTTGTATCAAGATATACATATCAAATTTGAGAAAAAGGACCAATTTCTCATATTCTTCGTCTGATTTAAGTAACGAAAATGAAATCTATCAAACGGTTATGATTTTGCTACAGGCTGGAGTAAAAAACAAAACAAAACCATGTTTTAACAAATTGACTCTCACTATTGTTCATTATAGGTAGCATGACTTAGATGGCCTGACCTTGTCTTTTTTTAATCATTTTGTGGGAGATGGTGACACCTGGCCTGTAAGAACCATATCATCTCCACGGAGAAGCTTATAAAAATAATGAGCAAGTGAGACAGACATGATAGATCAGCTGTAGTAACACATGATCTTCATGACTGTCTCCTCACTCATCACCTAAAGGCGACAGTTGATGGTGCAGTGAGACAGATGAAACTAGAAAATAGTTTTGGACAGACAGTATGGAGGATTAAACTGGACACAATAGCTCTTTCATGTTACTTGTGACCAGGTACAGAGGCATGGAAATTCCAGACTGTCATGTGCCTGCCTTGGCAATGCAGCGTGATGGTGATGATGTATCATTGCGTGGTGAATACTGGTGGTGTGTCATCAAGTTGTTGTATTGTCGCCATTCCACAGCTGGGGTGTGTGTGACTGGCGAGTCCCTTGTATTGTGTCTTCATTGTCGGTGTTCGCAGTTGGCTGGTTGGGTGTATCATTGTGTAGTGAGTGCCTGACATGGTGCTTTCAGGCTCTGTGATGTGCCAGTATGTGGTGAGTGCCTAGCATTGTGTCTCCATGCTATTGTCAGCCTGCTACAGCTGTGTGTGTGGATGTGGATGTGTCATTGTGTAGTAACTACCCAGTATTTTGTTTTCATTGTCAGTGTTTCACATCTGGGTGTCTTGGTGAGAAAAATTGTGGAAGTGTGTCATTCTTATCAGACATCCCTGGGGTGGTGAGAATACTGGATGCTTTGGCATAACAGCTTGAATGTATGGATTGAATTTTGTCATGAAATGAGTACTGTGGCATGCCTATTATGGAGTGCTGTTTTGAGTTTGACCTGATCAAAATGTGGAAGTTATCCACCATCACCCTAAATTAACATACTTATAATGCTGGCTTTGTGTACAGTGTCATCATTCAGCTATCAGAGAGGTTGAATTAGGGCAGGGACAAGTAGGAGGGGGAATGTCCATGTCATTTTCCATTTTTTGGTGTATGAAAAAACTTGGTCGTATCTGCGTAAGTTCAGCCAGTGTGTGAGTTGTCTGTGTGTTTAGTGCGCATACGGTCAGTAATTTCAAGAGAATATTATAGGGGATACAATGAAACGTTCATGCTAATGGCTTGGCTGTAGCCTGTCAATTGATAGTACCACGAGTATTTAACACTGGACCACTTGGTGATAGCAGAAAGTGAATTATGATACACTTATTAAAAGTACACAGGTTAGGTGGCAACAGAAACATAGGGGGATGGGATGGGATTGTTGTGAAGGGAGAAAAGAGAGAGAGAGTCTTAGTTTCAGTAAGAAAAAAAAAAAACCATTGTCCAAAAAAGCAACTGTGTCGTTACATAACGGTCAGAACAGGGAGCAATTGACAGCGGTTTAGAAAACTGGCTGTAGTAGTTTTGTTCACTGTGACTGTAATCACTATGGCTGTGTTGTGTTCACAGTGATTAGGTTCACAGTGGCTGTGTTTTGTTCGCAGAGACTGCCTTTACTGTGGCTGTGTTCTGTTCACAGTGACTTCCATTCATACTGGCTGTGTTCTGTTCACTGTGACTGCACTCAACAGTGGCTCTGTTCACTGTGATTGTATTCACAGTGGCTGAATTCTTTTCATAGTGGCTCTGTTCACAGCGGTTGTGATATGTTCACAGTGATTGTGTTGACATACAGCTATGTTTTGTTTACATTGACTTCACAGAGGTTGTGTTCACAGTATGTGTATTCTGTTTATAGGTGTTGTGTTCTGTTCATATCAACTCTGTTCTGTTCATGGTGGTTGTGTTCAGTTCACAGTGGCTGTGTTCTGTTCACAGTGGCTGTGTTTTCTTCACGGTGTTTAAGTTCTGTTTTTGGCGGTTGTATGATGTTCAAGGTGGTGGTGTTCTCTTTACGGTGGCTGTGATCTGTTCTGTTCATTGTGGCTGTGTTCTGTTCACAGTGTCTGTATTCTGTTCACAGTGTCTGTATTCTGTTCACGGTGGCTGTGTTCTGTTCATGTTGGCAGTGTTCTGTTCACGGTGGCTGTATTCTGTTCTGTTCATCTGTGTTCTGTTAATGGTGGCTGTGTTTTGTTCATGTTGGCAGTATTCTGTCCACGTTGGCAGTGTTCTGTTCACGTTGGCAGTGTTCTGTTCACGGTGGCTGTATTCTCTTCACAGTGGCTGTGTTCTGTTCTGTTCATGTTGGCTGTGCTCTGTTCACAGTGGGTGTGTTCTGTTCATGGTGGCTGTGTTCTGTTCTGTTCACGGTCCTCTGTTGTGTTCACGGTCCTGTGTTGTGTTCACGGTGGCTGTGTTGTGTTCACGGTGGCTGTGGCCTGTTCACGGTGGCTGTGACCTGTTCATGGTGGCTGTGTCCTGTTCGCAGTGGCTGTGGTCTGTACTGTTCACGGTGGCTGTGTTCTGTTCACAGTGGTTATGTTCTGTTCATGGTGGCTGTGTTCTGTTCATGTTGGCAGTGTTCTGTTCACAGTGGCTGTGTTCTGTTCATGGTGGCTGTATTCTGTTCACGGTGGCTGTGTTCTGTTCATGTTGGCAGTGTTCTGTTCACGGTGGCTGTATTCTGTTCACAGTGGCTCTGTTCTGTTCTGTTCATTTTGGCTGTGTTCTGTTCACAGTGGGTGTGTTCTGTTCACGGTGTCTGTGTTCTGTTCATGGTGTCTGCGTTCTGTTCAGGTTGGCTGTGTTGTGTTCATGTTGGCAGTGTTTCTGTTCACGGTATCTGTGTTGTGTTCACAGTGGCTGTGTTCTGTTCACAGTGGCTGTGTTCTGTTAACAGTGGCTGTGTTCTGTTCATGGTGGCTGTGTTCTGTTCACAGGGGCTGTGTTCTGTTCATGGTGGCTGTGTTCTGTTCATGTTAGCAGTGTTCTGTTCACGGTGGCTGTGTTCTGTTCACAGTGGATGTGTTCTGTTCATGGTGGCTGTATTCTGTTCACGGTGGCTGTGTTCTGTTCACGGTGGCTGTGTTCTGTTCACGGTGGCTGTGTTGTGTTCATGTTGGCAGTGTTCTGTTCACAGTGGCTGTGTGTTGTTCATTTTGGCTGTGTTCTGTTCACGGTGGCTGTGTGTTCTGTTCACGGTGGCTGTGTTCTGTTTACGTTGGCTGTGTTTGTTCATGTTGGCAGTGTTCTGTTCACAGTGGCTGTGTTGTGTTCACAGTGGCTGTGTTCTGTTCACAGGGTCTGTGTCCTGTTCACGGTGGCTGTGTTGTGTTCACAGTGGCTGTGTTCTGTTCATGGTGGCTGTGTTCTGTTCACGGTGGCTGTGTTGTGTTCACAGTGGCTGTGTTCTGTTCATGGTGGCTGTGTTCTGTTCATGGTGCCTGTATTCTGTTCACGGTGGCTGTGTTCTGTTCACGGTGGCTGTGTTCTGTTCATGGTGGCTGTGTTCTGTTCACGTTGGCAGTGTTCTGTTCTATACATCTGTGTTCTGTTAATGGTGGCTGTATTCTGTTCATGTTGGCTGTATTCTGTTCACGGTGGCTGTGTTCTGTTCACAGTGGCTGTGTTCTGTTCATGATGGCTGTGTTCTGTTCACGGTGGCTGTGTTCTGTTCGTGGCGGCTGTGTTCTTTTCACAGTGGCTGTGTTCTGTTCATGGTGGCTGTATTCTGTTCACGGTGGCTGTGTTCTGTTCTGTTCATCTGTGGTCTGTTAATGGTGGCTGTATTCTGTTCATGTTGGCTGTATTCTGTTCACAGTGGCTGTGTTCTGTTCATGGTGGCTGTGTTCTGTTCATGGTGGCTGTGTTCTGTTCACAGTGGCTGTGTTCTGTTCATGGTGACTGTATTCTGTTCATGTTGGCTGTATTCTGTTCACAGTGGCTGTATTCTGTTCACAGTGGCGGTAGTCTGTTCATGGTGGCTGTGTTCTGTTCACGGTGGCTGTGTTCTGTTCATGGTGGCCGAGTTCTGTTCACAGTGGCTGTGTTCTGTTCATGGTGGCTGTGTTCTGTTCACAGTGGTTGTGTTCTGTTCATGGTGGCTGTATTCTGTTCACGGTGGCTGTGTTCTGTTCTGTTCATCTGTGTTCTGTTCATGGTGGCTGTATTCTGTTCATGGTGGCTGTCTTCTGTTCATGATGGCTGTGTTCTGTTCACGGTGGCTGTGTTCTGTTCATGGTGGCTGTATTCTGTTCACGGTGGCTGTGTTCTGTTCGTGGTGGCTGTATTCTGTTCACGGTGGCTGTGTTCTGTTCTGTTCATCTGTGTTCTGTTCATGGTGGCTGTATTCTGTTCACGGTGGGCTGTGTTGTGTTCACAGTGGCTGTCTTCTGTTCATGGTGGCTGTGTTCTGTTCATGGTGGCTGTGTTCTGTTCACGGTGGCTGTGTTGTGTTCACGGTGGCTATGTCCTGTTCATGGTGGCTGTGTTCTGTTCACAGTGGCTGTGTTGTGTTTATGGTGGCTGTGTCCTGTTCACGGTGGCTGTGTCCTGTTCATGGTGGCTGTGTCCTGTTCACGGTGGCTGTGTTCTGTTCACGGTGGCTGTGTCCTGTTCATGGTGGCTGTGTTACGAACAATGGCTGTGTTCCTGTTCTTCAATGGTTGTATCCTGTTGTAGTGGTTGTGCTTTGTTCACAGTGGCTGTGTCGACACTTATCTTGTCAGTGGTGTCTGAAAGAGTTGTTTTCATGGCATACAGTGATGATAAACGAGGAACTGAAGAAGACATTCCGCTCAGTGTGGTGTGATGTTGCCGGGAGTGGTTTCCTCCTGGTTTTACGGCATACAGTAATGATGAACAAGGGACTGAAGAAGACATTCGCTCAGTGTCGAGTGGTGTTCCCGGGAGTGGTTTCCTCATGGTTTTTTATGGCATATAGTGATGACGACCGAGAGACTGAAGATGGCATTCCATTCTGTGTGTCATGAGGTGTTGCAGAGTGTGTATTCCACATTGTTTAATGCAGTCCATGGCTTTCTGTGGTGGCTTCTGATTACATATCAAAAGAGTGTCTGCTTGATTGCATCATTTATTGCTTTACTATATTTTTGTAATTTTATACAAAAATATGTACAAAAGATGTACTATGAAATGACAGTATGTATAATCTGTCTCTTTTGATTCATTACATTCCAGATGATTTGTTGTGATCATTTGAATATGAGGCTTTCAACAAACGTGCCCCGTTTGCTCATAAGCTTTGTGCCACGTGATAACAAATGTGTGGGTGATGCTTGTTGTGAGTGGCCATAGATTGTAATTAACATTCCAAACTGGAGAGTAAAGTATATATTTTGATATAGATAGGGTTTGTTTTCCAGAGTATCATTTTATACTGATGGATATCTTCTGTATTTTTTTCTTTTCTTTTTTTTTAAATCACTGATGAAACTGCAAAACATTGCACCTTGTTGATTGCATTTTTCTCTCAGTTCATTTTACTGTTTGTGTCGTACATTTGTTTTATTACTCCTCACCACTGTTTTTGTTACTACTCATCACTGTCAACGGTATATTTTGTGGAGAGTTGTACGTTGCTGATTTCTACTCGCCTCCAGTCTGGATCTCGTCCTAAGAGGAGGTAGAGGCGTCTGCTGAGTCTAGTCCATAAGCTCCATCCCAACCCGTCCTTTAGTGCAGTGGAAGTTTCTGTCAGGTGAGCCCTGTGGGCACCTGGCTTAGGAGACGGCGGGTGGCCTCCAGGGACCAGTCTACAAGCTGAGACCCATGCTTGTCCAGTCAGAAAGCTGAAAGTAGGGGCTGTGCTGGAATACTACTTGAGAGGGTCTACTGTGAGCTTTAAGGGCGTGGGACAGCAGGGTCGGTGGTCCCTGTGAGGGTGTTGGAGGTCTGTTTCAGTGCTGATAGCCTCCCTGCCTTTTGATAGTGTTGTTCTGCGAACGTCCTCGTTTCTCTCGCTCTCCGTCGAGTCTGCTTCTGTTCCTTTTGTCTTTATGTACTGTTGTCAAGTGTTTGTCAGACTTCGTTGGTCTTTCTCCTGCCTTAGTTCTAGAAACTCTTGTCCACTTGTTTCTGGGCACAATTTCTGAAATGCCAGCTTTCTTTGTGTGTGTGTGTGTGTGTGTGTGTGTGTGTGTGTGTGTGTGTGATCTGGCGACTCGGTAAGGGAAATCATTCACACAGACCAAAGTGAACACTAATTGTCATTTCTTCAGTATCTGTTTGCCCATTTGGCATTTTTGGGGGAGGGGGAATACTGTTAACTTAAGAGTGAGAAGATGAGTGGAGTGCCCAGGCGCTCCTCAACACGACCACCATGAAGATGTCGATAATTTAGCTGGCAAGTCATGAATTGCTTGTCTGATTTGTCTTTATTCAGGACCTGACCCTGTTCATGATGTGACTCTTTTGGTCTTTTAGTTTGACAGCCATGAACAGGTTCTGCGTGGTCCGCAGGGCTGCAGTGATGGAATAATAAGCGATGGACTGAGTGGTGATATGTTGAGGGATTGGGTGGTAGTGTGTGGAGGGATAAGGCGGTGGTGTGATGATGGACTAGGGGGTGGGTTGTTGAGGGGATAGGGAAACTGGTGGTGGTTTCTTTTTAGGAAAACGGACGGGAAAGGACAACGTAGGGAAAGAAGGAAAAGGGAAGATAAAACGGGTTGGGGAGAATACCGCGTAGGGTGGTCAGACAACACTGCTCATTGTCAGAAACCTTTCTGTGCAGTCAGGCCTAGTAATACGTGCTCGGGTCTGGGTCAGCGTGGTCCTGGTTTGGGTTGTCAGGGCGACATGCACAGCCACAAGATGCACATTGTGAACACGTTTGTGTTTCTATGCTGCCTTTTTCTGCCTTATCGTTTGGGGAATGTACCGAATTTAGTGCCTCCTTCGGTTTGCAGCCCGATCTGCAGATGGCGTTGCAGAGGATCCAAGGTGATGTGCACATATAGATACGTGCCTTCAGAAACGAGGATTTCCGTCCAATTTCCTTTCACCAATAGAAACGTCCATCCCAGGATTAGTTGCCACTTGGTCTTGAATAGTTTTATAGATTGCTTGTGAATCTTGCCTTACTGTAGGAATTACGCCTCTTTCCCCAGCATAGCATTTATGGGAAAAAAATATCGAGAGATATTTCTACTCTCGGTAACTGAAATAATCAATCTTTTTTTTTTTTGCCCCTCTACCTTCTCAGCCGCACTGCAGGAAGCTCTTTGCCTAAATTGCAGTTTACAGTTATTAAATACAGGTATCCTCAGAGTGGATAATAGAAAGGACTTTTGGATGGCCACAAAATGGGAAACTCGCACAGTAATTTTGGGTCCAGTGTCAGGACTGACAGTCCAGTGATATAGAAGCGTGTCACACTCATGTTTCTTTTAACGTATTTCATTATGGGAACAAAGGTTTGACTCTTTTACATAGTCACATTTTTGTTCGTTGTGGGTATTTTGGATTTTAAAAAATCTTTCTCTGTTTTCTAGGTTATGAAACGTTTTGCATTGTCAAGAAATTATTATGAACATGTAATGTACAAAAGGTGTGTGTGTGTGTGTGTGTGTGTGTGTGTGTGTGTGTGTGTGTGTGTGTGTGTGTGTGCGTGCCTGCGTACGCGCGCGCATGTGCGTGCGTGCTGTAAGCAAGTAATGATAGTATTTGTGTGCATTAAGGGACTTTTATTGGATGTGTGTTGATGAGACTACCCTGTGAAACATCTTCTGATCATCATTAGAAAGAATAGATGTTACGAGTGAAAATGTACAGCTGTAACAAGACCTTGTGTGTCCGAGATGAGTATTGTGTGCAGAATGGAGCAGTTCATACACGGATTTATATGTGATATATGAGAGAGAGAGAGAGGGGGGGGGGAGGGAGATGGAGGGGAGGAGAGAGAGGGGGGGGGGGTGTCTAGCAGTGAAGTTGGTCTATCGTTTGCCTGTCGTGTACTGTGCCTACACAAGTCGTTTCCTTCTCGTTGTTAGATCATCGCGCTGTTGTATAGTTGTTTTCTGTGCGTTACCGTCGTTACATTGTGCTCACTCCCAGAGGGCAGTGTCCTTTGTTGGCGGTGTGTCGATGCCCACACAAGCCGGACTTTACACCACGTCTAGGACATACAAAACAAAAGTCAGGATCTTTCCCCTCTGCTGCTGGTACATTTCCGCACTGATCCTGTGACTGACCTCTCCGCTGGCAGTGTTGGTGACAACTGGTCCTCCTCAGTGAAAGGTCAGAGAGGGTTGTAACTACTTGTCCCATACATTACTCTCAGTATGCGGCCAGCGCTGTCTGCCTGTCTCATGACACTTGGTCGGAACATTCAGGGCTAGTTCGATGAGTATGAACATCAAGACACTGTGTCGAGAATCTGTCGCCTTGGCTTTTTGTAGGAGATAAATTGACTAGGAATTGTATAACATATAAAAAAAAAAACACGCCTGTGTGATTTTGTAACTTA
>JADBJO010002421.1:127500-135000 GCA_016801955.1 Conus betulinus
TTTCAGAGTGCACTTTCTCTGCATGTTGATAGTCCGACGACTTTGGCCATGAAGAAATTACTGCATCTCATTTTCTTGGTTTTTTGTTCTATCTTCAACGCGCTACTTCACTATTACTCTAGTCTTCACTGACCTTGATCAAGACTTGTCGGGTAGGCCACCCCTCATAAGTCTGACTTATGAGGCACTTTCTCTACGGATAGGCATTTTATGTTGGGGAGTGAGTGTTGTGGCCTTCTTGAAGTGTGATATGATGTGTGTGCCCGTGTTCTTATTTAGTCAGTGCACGTCAGATAGACTGGCTTCGGCGAAACAAAAACAGAAGAAGGGCATAAGATCTGGTTATCTGAGGAGGGAGAAGAAACATGAGTATGGGGTGGCCTTCATCGTACGGAAAGAAATTTCAGGCAGTGTCATCAGCTGCACACCCATTTCAAGCAGACTCATTTCCATCCGTATCTCTGCAAAACCTCATAACCTGACAATCATCCAGGCCTATGCTCCAACGTCACACCATGACGACGAGGAAATCGAGGAGTTCTACGAACAGATTGACTCCATCATAGCAACAGTCCCAAAGAAAGACATGCTCATAATCCAGGGTGACTGGAATGCCAACGTTGGCCATGATACTTACCGGAATTAGGCAGGAACAGCAGGAAAATTCGGCATTGGAGAAAACTAGCGACAGAGGCCTTAGACTGCTGGAGTTTGCCAAAAGCCATCGACTTACCCTAGCCAACACTCTCCACCCCACACAAGCTGTCCAGAATCACAAAAGCAAAATCAAGAAAATTCCCAGGGCGCCGACATTGGCAGCGATCACGATCTTGTTCTGGCAACCTTCAAGCTCAAGCTGAAGTGTCAGCATTGTCCAAAGAACCCCCGCATTCGCTTTGACCTAGAGAAGTTGAAAGACACCGAAACTGCAGAGGTGTTCCAGGCTCAAGTAGGCGGGGCCCTCAGCTTAGTGGACAGCGATGTAGACACCCTTGCTAACAACATCAAAGAGGTGCTAACTACAACAGCTGAAGAAGTTGTGGCAAAGAAGCGAAAAAAGATCCAGCCTTGGGTTACAAATGAGATAGTAGATCTATGTGACAAGAGGCGGGAACTGAGAGGAAAGAAACACTCCAGCGATGAAGCCAGGATGCGGTACCAACAGGTGAACAGAGAAGTCAGGAAGAAGATGAAGACAGCTGAGGAAAGCTGGATAGAGGAGCAGTGCGAAGCAATCGAGAAAGGCATGAAAGCAGGGAACAGCAAAGAAGACTACAACACACTCAAGACCCTCAATAAGACTAACTAGACAAGATCAGTGGTCATCGAAGACAAGGATGGCAAGCTATTGACAGAGAATGAAGAAGTCCTGAAGAGGTGGACAGAATACTGTGAGGGCCTCTACAGTTACCAGCTCAACCCAGACACATCCATTTTGCAGGACAACCAACGACCCGCAGACAGCGAGAACAGTCTCCAAGTACTGAAGGGGGAGGTTCAGGCCCCGATACAGAGTCTGAAGCCAGGGAAATCTCCAGGAGCGGACTATGTCTCAGCTGAGCTTTGAAATACGGAGGGAAAGAGACCACAGAGGCTCTAACAATGCTATGTCAGAAGATATGGACAGAACAGAAGCGGCCAACAGAGTAGACTCAGTCATTGTGATTCCTTTTCCCAAGAAGAGCAGTCTCAAACAATGCCAAAACTACAAGACTATTAGTCTGATAAGCCATCCCAGCAAAGTCATGCTTCGCATCATTCTCAACCGACTGAAATCCAATGCTGAGGAACTGCTATCAGATGAACAAGCAGGTTTTAGAAGAGGGCGAAGCACTGTGGAACAAATTTTCAATTGCCGAGTCCTGATTGAAAAGCATCTACAATACCAAAAGGACCTCTTCCACAACTTCACCGACTTTAAGAAGGCATTTGACGGGTGTGGCACAACGGCCTATGGCAGGTTTTCGGAGACTTCAACATTGATGAGAGGCTCGTCCAAGTCATCCAGGCCTCTAGAACACTCCAGCAGCCCAGTACTCCACAACAGCCAGCAGGACCAGTTCTTCCCGACCACAGTTGGAGTCAGGCAAGGGTGCCTACCATCTCCTGTACTTTTTAACATCTTTCTGGAGAGAATCATGCGAGAGACCCTTGAAGAACATCACACCCTCCATCAGCATTGGCGGCAGGCCGGTCTGCAACGTTCGTTTTGCAGACGACATCAACCTCATGGGGTCAGCAACACCGAGCTCCAGGACCTGACAGACTTGTCACAAGAGCAAGTGACTACGGCATGGAGGTCAGCACAGAGAAGTCAAAGGTCATGGTCAACAGCACGACTAACAATAGTGCCAACATAACCATGAATTGTGAGCCCCTGGAAGAAGTGACCAGCTTCAGGTACTTGGGAGCAACCCTGTCGAAAGATGACACCTGCACAGCAGAAATCCGAATCAGGATCAACTCCGCATCAGCAGCGATGGCCAGACTGAACAGGGTGTGGAAGAGCAACATCAAATTCCACACAAAATTCCGGCTGTACAAGTCACTAGTGGTCTCCATCCTGTTATATGGCTTCGAGACACAGACACTGATGGCTGAAAAAGAAAGAAGAATCCTAGCGTTTGAGAACAGGTGCCTGAGGAAACTACTCCGCATCTCCTACAAAGAACACAAGACCAATGATTATGTGCGGAACCTGGTCACCAACCTAGTTGGGCCCCACGAACCACTTCTGGCAACCGTCAAACGACAGAAGATGGCATGGTTTGGCCACGTCATTCGTCACAACACCCTCTCCAAAACCATCCTTCAAGGTACCGTTGAAGGAGGGCCCAGAGGAGGACGGCAGAGAAAGAGCTGGCTGGTCCGAAAATATAAAGGACTGGACCAAAATGACCATGCCAGATCTCCTCACGACAGCTACAAACAGAAGAGCCTGGAGAGAGACGGCGGCTGCCTCATCACGTCGCCCCAACGACCCCAGCGGTCAGGGGAATGACTGACTGACATCGCCATTACTGTTTTGTAGATGTACACGTTGTGCAAGCTTTGATCAGGGTTCTCAGTAAGATTACATGTTGAACTGAGTCACATGCGTTCTGTTTATTGACAAACCATACCTATAGTTTTCCAGTTTTGCTAAAATATTCTGAACTGTGGAGTATAAGGTGAAAATTTGATCCGTGATAGGGTATCCTTTTCTGAATCCTGCCTGTGACTCTGACAACATGTTATTATCTTCTAACCAGAAGTACAAATGAGTGTTCAAAACAGATGTATAAAAATTTCCGACCAAGCTCAGAAGTGACACATGGACGGATTTCCACGATCACTTTTCTTTAAAAAAAAAAAAAGTGTACAATGATGGCTTCTCGCCATGTCTGGAAAAGTCCCTGACAAAAACCTGAATTGAATAGCTTTATGAAAACTTAGCTCTTCTGCTAACTTCAGCATTTCTGCTAAAATTTCATCTGAGTCTCAAGATCTGCCAGATTGGAAGTGTCTTAATGCTCTTCAAACCTCACTTTCCGTTTTAATGCTCTTCAAACCTCACTTTCCGTGATGGCTTGATCGAGTATGTCGATTTTTGGTAGTGCAGCAAAATCAATAGAGTGTTGAATATTGGATTCATTTGAAGATATTGGTTTCATTTGAACACTTCACAAAATGATTAAACCTTTTGAAATTTTATCACTGCAGACTTTCTTGGACTTTAGGTGAAAACACGAATTGACTTCTTTTCAGAATAGCTTTGGGTTACATAAAGGACTTGTGAAGGCATCTGCTTTCGCTTTTTTTAATGCTTTTCTCTTTACATTGATTAATTGATAATGATTAGGCCCATGGCTTTTGCCAGAGCATAGGTCATCAACAACTGCACGCCAATAACCACGGTCCTGGGCAATCTTTTCTATTTCGACCCAGCTTAACCCATCTGCCTAGTGTCCGCTTCCAGGTCCTGCCTCCAGGTGTTTCTTCTTCGTCTTCCTCTCTTCCTTTTGCCTTTTTCTGGTGATGTTGCCCGAGGGCTTTCGGAGCGTGTGTCCTATCCACCGCCATCCTCTTTTACGGATGTCTTGTTCTACTGGCAGTTGGTCACTTCTCTCCCACAAGTCTTTATTGATGATTGTCTCTGGCCAGTGGATATAGAGGATCTTTCGCAGGCAGCAGTTAACGAACATCTGCAGTTTTTGAATGGTGGTCTTTGTGGTTCGCCAGGTCTCTGATCCATATAAGAGGATATATTTGATGTTTGAATTGAAGGGGCGGATTTGGTCCTGTTAATGATTAGCCAAGATTTCCAAATGTTCTTCAGAGTGATGAAGGCTGCTCTTGCTTTTCCTGTTCTGGTTTTCACGTCGCCATCAGTTTCCCCCTTGCTGGCTGACTACAATACCCAGATAGGTGAAGCTGCTGACTTCTTCCAGTGGGGCTCCTTGTAGCATCACGGGGTCTGGACTGACTGTGTTAATTTTAAGTATTTGGGTTTCTGTGGGTGGATGGTAAGGCCGACCTTTGCTACAAAGATTGACAGGTCTGATGTTTTGTCCTGCATCTGTTGTCTGGTATGGGAGAGCAGGGCCAGACTGTCTGCGAAGTCCGGGTCGTCGAGCTGGGTCCAGAGGGTCCACTGTATGCCATTCCTCTTTCTTCTGTTATCCTCTCATCACCCAGTCAATGGCCAGAAGGAATGGCAATGGTGAGAGGAGGCAACCCTGGCGAACGCCGGTCTTCACCTCAAATCGACGTGTTGTCTGTCCTGCGTGAACGACCTGGCACACTATTCCTTCATACGATTTCTGAATCAAATTGGTGATCTTTGCTGGTACTCCATAGTGCCGTAATAGTTGCCACAAGCTGTCAATGTGCAAGCTGTCGAAGGCTTTCTGAAAGTCCACAAAATTTATGTAGAGTGAAGTGTTCCATTCTAAAGTTTGTTCCATGATGATCCTTAGCGTGACAGTCTGGTCTGTGCAGGAGCAACCTTTTCGGAAGCCTGCTTGTTGGTCCCTAAGTATTTTGTCTACTTTATCCTTCATTCTGTTGAAGACCTTGCCCTGTGCTGACAGGAAAGTGATGCCTCTTTAGTTTCCGCATTTGATGAAATCACCCTTCTTTAGTAATTTAATGATGTGTCCGTCTTTCCAGTCTGTAGGGACCTCTTCGTATGTCCATATCTTCTCAAAAAAAGTGGTTGAAGTATGTCTGCTGTAGTGGCGATGTCAGCTTTTAGTGCTTCTGCCGGAAATGTGTCTAGGCCTGCTGCCTCTACATTCTTCGTTTTCTTGATAGCACTGACGATTTCTTCCCTGGTTGGTGGATCACAATTGATTAGCAGATCAATTTCTGCCGTTGGGATATGTGGAGCGACTTGTGGTGCCGGTCTGTTCAGTAACTCTTCGAAGAGCTCCGCCCATCTGTTGAGTTGTCCCTCTTGGTCTGTGATAGTCTCTCCCTGTTTGTTTTGAATGGGTCTCTCTGGCTGTAGTACTGTTCTCTAAGTAGCCATACATCGAACTTTTCTCTTTTTTCCTGTTGGTTGGCTGGGTTCTTCTTCAACTTGAGGTTTTACTTTTACTGTCAGAAGGTGATGGTCTGATGCTATGTCCGCCTCTGTCCTCACTCTAACATCCTGTACATCCTGCAGCGACCATCTGAATTTCTTGGAAAGCAGATGTGGTCGATTTTATTTCAGTTTCATGATTTGGTGAAACCCATGTTGGTTTGTGAATCCTTTTGTGTGGAAATATGCTGCCACCGATGATTATGTTGTTAATCCCGCAGAGAAGTCTGCGAGTCGTTGGCCACTTTCGTTCATGTCACCTAGTGCGTGGGTGCCCATAACTTCTTCGTATCCTCGATTGTCTCCGCCTACCTTGGCATTCATGTCTTCCATAAGAATGGTTATGTCTTTTTCCTTCAGCTTGTTCAGTATGGTCTGCAGTGTATTGTAGAAGCTACGCTTGTCCTCTTCATCATGGTCGTTGGTCGGGAATAGCGCTGTACTATGTTTAGTTTTAATGTCTTTCTTTTTTTGTTCTGAAACTTGCAGTCACAATCCTTGGGTCGTATGCTTCCCATCCAATTAGTATTTGTTGTGTTTGTCTTGATAGCATGATTGCTACTCCCTTAGTATGCTACTCCCTTCGTATATGCAGAGTTTTCATCTTCATGTCCTGGAAAGTGGATTAACTCTCCGGAAGATAACCTTACTTGTCCGAATTGTAGCCATCTCGTCTCACGGAGTCCTAGTATTGCCAGGTTGTGGATGCGCATCTCAGCTGTTACTTGTCGAGTTTTGCCTGCTACATACATGGTTCTGATGTTCCACGAACCGATGGTGATGGTTTTCCTAATCGTCAGAAGGTGGGTCGGCGCTGAGGCTTCCTTTCTGCTTTCACCACAACGCGTCATGAGTCCTGCTGATGCAGGCCCTTCTTCTACCAGGAGTGGCGTTTTCTTTGGCAATTGTTGATGTGTTCTGTTGAAGGCAGTTGTTTTATGGGGCGAGGTTGCTAGCCTCACGCCCAACCCTCCTTCCTTTTCCGGGCTTGGGTCCGGCTGATGTGTCTAAAGAGACTACCACGCGGAGTTGTTTCTTTGATTAAAGGTTTGGTAAAAATGTTTGCTCACAAAGTAATTCTGACAGTTTGGCTCCGCTCTGTTGCGTCTAGTGTCCACAGTTTTTTTTGTGTTTTACATCTTTTATTTTGCTTTGATTACAATTCTTGTCAAACTATTCCGCTTCTTTCCCCTGGTTGGTACAAGTGAACACTGTTGTGTTCATGCAGTTTGCCAAGACCGTGGGCACTTCGAAAATAAGGCAACCACACCGTTGACATTAGTGTCAGTTTCAGCTAATGCGCGTGACAATTTTTTCTGGGATTTCGGTGATCCTGGGATTTCGGTGATCAGAAAGAATGTAAAAATACGTGTACTTTATTGTCAGCCCAAACCAGTTTTTCGGTTTTCCCATTGAAACAAACAAACAAACAAACAAACAAACAACAAATGCCTTAATACTGTCTATACACAAAAGCTAGGACGAAAATCTGCCCTTATGAGCGATGCATACAATGAAAAACAAACAAACGCACAAACGAATAAAATATAGACAGATAAAAACACAATGATAGTGTGGGCCCTCCCAAACTTACTACTGTTATGTGAAGAATAGCACCCACTTGCATCATTACACATTATCATTACTACCATCTTTAATCCTGTGCTCTGCGCACACTTTCTCACATCTCTTGAACCAGCCTTCTCCAATGCATGTGTTCACGCATTCAGGCTGAAAACAACATGCATTATGATCAGTTACATCACTTTTCTAAACGCTTTTCATCAAAGTTTCTTTTGAACTGATTCCACTATTTAGGTCCAGGTTTTGTGAATGGGTTCACCTTTTGAGCAGTGTATGATGTAGTACTAACAAACCGTCCATGAGAGTCCTTAGAAACGTTTATCAATCATATTCACAACTGCATTGTTGCA
>JADBJO010002421.1:145000-170000 GCA_016801955.1 Conus betulinus
TGTTCCTGTTTCTAGTAAGAATCTCTCTCTCTCTCTCTCTCTCTCTCTCTCTCTCTCTCTCTCTCTCTCTCTCTCTCTCTCTCTCTCTCTCTCTCTCTCTCTCTCTCTCTTTTCTCTCTCTCTCTCTCCTCTTTCTCTCCTCCTCCTCCTCCTCCCCTCCTCCTCCTTTCTCTCTCTCAACAGGGCAAAAACATATGGTTCCCCTCCATCCTTCCCCCGCCACCCCTCTCTATCCTGCACGCTGTCTTTCTCTCTCCCTCTCTCTCTCTCTCTCTCACTCTCTCTCTCTCTCTCTCTCTCTCCTCTCTCTCTCTCTCTCTCTCTCTCTCTTCTCCCCCTTTCTTCCTCCACGTCTGCACCCCTCTTTTCCTCCATTTTTCAGTATATATATACTTCAACAAGAATATAATCGTTTGCCAAAATCAACACCATAATTACTTCTTTCGGATTTCGTAATTTCCCATTTATCAACAGAATTTGAAAGTTCCTTGTTATTCATACTATGATCTAGTAAACGCATTTACATTTGTTCTTTCGTTTATGTCTGAGGTAGGTATTGTTAAATCTCCAGTACCCTGGATCTCTTATGAACTTGCTGTTTTCTAATTCTGTAACTACAGCTTTATGATCTGAATTAGAGACTGTGCAATATTCGCATTATGCAATAAAGGAATGATATCTTCTGAAGCAAAGCAAAAATCTCTGAGTGACGGGCGATAATATGATGAAAGTGGTTCCAAGTACATTCTCGATCATTCTCATACATCCTCCATGTATCTGTCAAATACAGGTTGTGGAAGAAACGCCTTTTGTCCATAGAATGGTTAGGCGCATTTACAATAGTGATCGGGATTTGCTCAAAATTAACATGAATTGCAACAGTGCGTTCCTCTGTCAAAACAAGTTCAGTCCATCATTAACATGGAGACCAGTGTGACTTCACGCTTTCTTCGGGACGCATCCTCTTTTGCAAAAATCCTTCCACCCCATTCTTTTTCCCATTGTGATTTTTCCTTTTCTACAAAAAATGGGGTTTCTTGCAAAAACATGTGACACCAGAATTTTGATTTTTAAAGTATTTGAACAAACTGTTACGCCTTCTTCCTTGCGCTGAACTCAGAAGCAATCTGAAGCGATCAAAGCTAAGTGCATTTTCGTTATTTTGTTCATCTTTGTTTCACCTGAGGAAGACCTAAGATGTCGAAACGCGTTGTGTGTTGCCTTGTGACTCGTTTGTCCACGTTTCTCTGGGCGGTTCGCTGACATTTATTTAAGATTTATTACGCTTCATTTTAGTTCTTGGTCCACGACAATTTAAAGAAGAAATTCTGAACTTGAAGAAAGATATATGTATGACTAAAACAAAGCACTAGGCTCACACAAAAGTCAACAAAGGCATTTCCACCTGAGAAAAAAGAAGATGCAAAGCATATAAACGTTCTCCCAGTTTATGTTGAATACGCGTGAGAAATTCCATAAAGAAGAAAACCCGTTTGGGGCCGTTCTGCTAAAATAAAACGTCGGGCATCACCCGTGACTCATAACGAACATACAAATTTTCAAAAAAAAAATCGGCCAAGTACTTTCCGAGGTATTCCATAAAGAAGAAAACCCGTTATGGGGCCGTTATAGCCGTTAGTGACGGCTGTTCTGGTAAATAAAACATCAGGCATCATCCGTGACCCATAATGAACATTTTCAGAAAGATCGGCCAAGTACACATTTTCAGAAAGATCGGCCAAGTACGTTCAGAGATATTCCATAAAGACGAAAAAAACCGTTATGGGCCGTTATAGCCGTTAGTAACGGAAGTAAAACCGTTTTGGGCCGTTATAGCCGTTAGTAACGGAAGTAAAACCGTTTTGGGCCGTTATAGCCGTTAGTAACGGAAGTAAAACCGTTTTGGGCCGTTATAGCCGTTAGTAACGGAAGTAAAACCGTTGGGCGTTATAGCCGTTAGTAACGGAAAGTAAAACCGTTTTGGGCCGTTATAGCCGTTAGTAACGGAAGTAAAACCGTTTTGGGCCGTTATAGCCGTTAGTAACGGAAGTAAAACCGTTTTGGGCCGTTATAGCCGTTAGTAACGGAAGTAAAACCGTTTTGGGCCGTTATAGCCGTTAGTAACGGAAGTAAAACCGTTTTGGGCCGTTATAGCCGTTAGTAACGGAAGTAAAAACCGTTTTGGGCCGTTATAGCCGTTAGTAACGGTTGTTCTGGTAAAATAAAACGTCGGACATCATCCGTGACCCACAATGAACATACCTACAAATTTTCAGAAAGCTCGGCCCAGTAGTTTATTTGTCTGGAGCGACTGGAACACATTCTGATCTCAGACAGACAGACAGCATATCTTCGTTCCCATTGTAAAGTATTCCCTTTTCTATAGGAACTGGGAGTACAAAAAAGAAAGGGGGGGGGGGATGCAAAAAGGAAGAAGGGAAGGCTGACGGGAAGGAGAAAATTCAGGCAGTTGGTGACGGGAAGGAGGGGGAGGGGAAAGAGAGAGGAGAGAGAGAGTGAGAGAGAGAGAGAGTGGGGAGAGAGAGAGAGAGAGAGAGAGAGAGAGAGAGAGTAATGCTCGACATGGAAGAGACGTGAAGAATGGGAGGGAGAATAAATGATCAAAAATGGCATTAACATTCAAACAGTTTATTTTTTCGTATTCAGAGACATCCGATATTTCCTCTTCAGTGTCTGCTTCACATTTAGCCTGTTTTTTTTTTTTTTTTTTTTTTTTTTTTTTTTTTTTAACTGAAGGGCTGTCCTGGTCACGGCATTGCTGGCGCTTGGGAGTTTCTGAGCGGTGCCTCAGACTGAGTGGGGGCCAATACAGGAATGCAGGGCTGTTTGGCGCTTAGAAACCGCGCCGCCCTCGATCAGACTTGTGTTCTCGTTGACCTTTTTTCATTGGCAGTGGGCTTACCTTTCCGCGCGTGTGTCTCCCTCACCAATTAATTTGGAGGCAGGAGATGTGGAGATGGGTCAGAAATCTTGCTTCCGGAGTTGCCTGGTTGAGGAGTCTGAGGAGAACCAGAGGGAGGCAAACTCTTCTTGTTCCTGACCAAACTCCCTGCTGGTCTTTACAACAGACACATCCTCTCTTACGCCCAGGTTCCTTGCACTCACGGCACACAACGTCATTCACACACACAGACACATGGTGGTTGGTCTGTAGGCAGTTTGAACAAATAACGGACTTCATAGAGTTTTTCTGTTCTTTGTGGAGAATTTTGACTGTGAATGGGCCTACTTATAACGTTTTTTGAGAGGGGCAGCATTGAAGGTTATGAAGACGAATCTTCTCCCCGTTTTGAATCGAGTGAGTTTATTGTCTGCATCTCTGTGGTGTTCCATTTTTTTTTTAAATCAGATCGGAGTTCACATCCAGTTTGTGTAAAGCAGTGTTATATTTCACTGTTGGCTATTGACATAGGGATCTCTGCCACCACGCCTTTGTAGCAGGTTTTTATTCACCAAATTGTCAGAATAAATGGACTGGCGTTGGCTAACTGCATCAGAGTATTCCAGACAGTCATAACTTTCACCAGAAGATGGTTCCTTACCTGTCTGGTGACTGGGTAGATCCGCCAGAGAGCTCTGATGTCCTGGGCACCAACGATGCTGCCACTGCCTGCCGTACGCTCCGCAGCCAGACACAGCTCTAGTCCTGTTACACGATTTTCCACCGACTCCGGAATGTCCCGATTTAAAAAAAAAAAAAAAAAAAAACGAAAAAAAAAAAAAAAAAAAAAAAAAAAAAAACCGGGCTGGACGGAAGACATTTTGCACTTGTCCGCGTTCAACGGTCTCGAAGAGAAACAAAAATAGGAAAAACACTGAGATTGAAAAGCAAACAGGAAAAACACTAAGTTGAAAACCCGCGTAAACTTAGTTCGAATCGGCACGGCGAAGAGCGAACAAATCCTTGGCATGACAATTTTTCGGCACTGGTTTCCCTACACTAAAACAGTAGCTACTGCATACCACAGTTTTTTCCCACACAGGTTTTAATGCAACATTACAAGAGTTGACAGGCGCGCAAAAAGAGGACAGTGCGCAGAGACAATTCACAACTATTTCCGTTTCAGTTGCCACAGAAAAAGACAACTGGGCGATAAAAAAAAAACAAATCAACACACACACACACACACACACACACACACACACACACACACACACACACACACATATATATATATATATATATATATATATATATATATATATATATATATATATATATATATATACTGCTAAAATAGTATGGTAAAAGGAAGTTTTAAAATCAACAGATCTGTTTCAAGCGCTGGCTCTCCTCAGGATGGTTTTGGGTCGCCTACTTAAAAATCACCATCGAAGCAAAACAAAAAGATAGTGAACTACTTAGACATAACACTTGACCTCAACAACTACATATATAAACCATACAAGAAACCTAATGACACTCCCATTTATGTAAACATCAATAGCAACCACCCACCATCTATACTAAAAACCATACCCAATGGCATAAACAAGAGATTATCTAATCTGTCACATAATGAAAGAGTATTCAACAACGCAGCAGCAGAATACCAAGAGGCATTGCAAAAAAGCTACAAAACATACAACCTGAGAGCAACAAATAACAAGAGCATTGCAAAAAGTGGCCAAGAGGCATTGCAAAAAAGTGGTTACAGCTACAAACTACAATACAACCCAGATAACAACATGAACAAAAACAAAAAAGCAGGAAAAGGAAAATCACATGGTACAACCCTCCATATGATGGACGAGTAAAAACAAACGTAGGGAAAGAATTTTTAAAAATTCTGACAGCATCCTTCCCAAAGGAACACAAATTGTCCAAAATATTCAACAAGAACACCATCAAACTATCATATTCATGCATGCCTAACCTTAAAAATATAATTGATTCATCCAACAAAATGAAAAGCAACACAGCAAAGAAGGGTGAAGAAAGGAAATCCTGCAATTGTACTACAAAAGAACAGTGTCCCTAAGCAAACAAATGCCTCTATAACAACATTGTATACCAAGCCACTGTGACATCAGAAAATGAAAAAAACATACATAGGGATCACTGAAAATCACTTCAAAACCAGATATGCAAACCATAAACAGTCATTCAACAAAGTAAAATACAAAAACCAAACAGAACTGAGCAAAATATTTGGAGACTTAAAGACAAAAAAACTAACATATCCTGGAAAACATAAAAAGGGCATCACATACAATAATATCAAAAAGATGCAAACCTATGTCATAACGATGTCAAACCTATCCTGGAAAATCATAAAAAGGGCATCACCATACAATAACATTTCAAAAAGATGCAACCTATGTTCAACAGAAAAATGGTTAATACTATGCAAACCATACTTAGCAACCCTAAATACTAAAGTAGAAATAGTAAACAACTGCAGGCACAAATGGAAATCGTTGTCAGCAAACGCACCCTGAACTGTAAACAACCTGAAAAACCGAACAACACGTGCAGCCAATCCGCACGTGCAAACAGTGACATTAGGCCATATAACACAGGCAGTAGGCGACCCAAAACCATCCTGAGGAGAGCCAGCGCTCGAAACAGATCTGTTGATTTTAAAACTTCCTTTTACCATACTATTTTAGCAGATGTTGCTCCCCAAGGGGTTGAGCACTTTAAAAATTTTATTAGGCGTTTTAGTAATATTCTTGATATATATATATATATATATATATATATATATATATATATAGAGAGAGAGAGAGAGAGAGAGAGAGAGAGAGAGAGAGCATACTGTCTACACTACACACATCCTGGTACTTGTGGTCTGCTTTAAGGAGGATAACAAAATCAATACGCGTTTGGTTGATGTCCTGGATACAAACACTGAGGAGAAGAAGGGCAGGCTGAAGAGACACAACAGACGGTCGTTGACGTGCTGATAGTCTGTCTTGTCAGCTGACCCAGGGCTTACACTCTCACCTGGGCTCAGAAACATGCTCACACATCAACGTACACACAACCATTATCCTCTGGTAAGACAGGTTCCAACGGGGAGGAGGAGGGGCCGATGTCTGGAGAAGTGGAATGTGGCTTGACGATGGTCAAAATGACACCCAGAGACGACGCAGGCCCTGTGGTACATCTGTCACGAATTACAGGACCGAGACGACGGCATGGAGTCTGCAACAGAGCTTAGAGACCACTTGAAAACAAATCCATTCAAATCACGCACATAGGTCATAACTTGGCATCAGAGCGTACCAACCACCCCGTGTCAAGGATTAAGAGAGCACGCTACAATAAGCAGCATCCCTGAAGCATCACCAGAGTTGGTGATAATTTGCATTTGAACAACATTTAAAACCATTTATAACTTCGATCTCTGTTCACACCAATGAAAAAAAAATACAAGTTCAGATTTGCGAAATAAAAATCATCAACTTTTCAGCACTTGGTTAAATCGAATTACGCTGAAAGAAGCATTCTAATTACAGAACAGTTCTCTTGAGTCTGCAAACAAGTCCAGAGAGAGAGAGAGAGAGAGAGAGAGAGAGAGAGAGAGAGAGAGAGAGAGAGAGAGAGAGAGAGAGAGGGAGAGGTAAGCTGCATTTCTTCCATGTTAGTTTGCAGTGTTGTTGTTGTTGTTGTTGTTGTTGTTGTTGCTGTTGTTGTTGCTGTTGTTGTTGTTATTGTTGTTGTTGTTGCTGTTGATGTTGCTGCTGCCGCTGTATTACACGTCTTGGTGCCACAACTGTTGCAGGTACACAGACACTTTAATGTGGGAGAGTGGGGTAATTGCTTTCTTTATGCCAACATTTTATACGTATGCTTATTACTGTTGGTATAGTTGGTATATTGTGCCTGCTGGGACAGGACGTATGAATGTATTTGTTTGGACACCTCTACAAAAACAATTCTTTGACAATTCTTGTGACGATTGGGCGGACGGCTTTATGTGTGAACTCCCTTCCCTTTCAAATCATTACAACATCAGCACATCCGTCACGCTTCCTGTGCCGACCAACAGGACAACATCACGTGTTAATCTTGAAATCTGCCCCATGCAGCACTTGACCCATCAACTGTTGGCCTGTGATTTTATGAGTCAGTGTATGAAAGTGTGGAGAACACTGAGGCATGGCACAAGGCGTCTTGTACTGTATCCCAGGGACCGACACAGCCCTACTTTTATTGTGACGTGTCCAGGGAGTTCGTGCCTTATAGTCTGGTATGTGATTTTCAAAACGATTGCCGATATGGACGTGACGAAGATTTCTGTGTGGAACTGACGTGCGGTACAGGCATGCTTCAGTGTGGAAATACACAGGTTCACGTTCTTTGGATTTTTTTTTCTTCGACTACCATTGTACAATTGTACTTGCTTTTTTTGTCTCTTCCATTGACCTACTAATTTCAGTTGAAAGCATGATCCAGTCAAAAGAGTCATCAAGTGTGCTTATCACTATTCTTCATGCTGTGCTGTTTTTAGGGTGTGCATGTGCCTTACATCACTTTAATAACATTATTGATAGATACATTTAGGCATAACACATAATTTGGGTAAAAAGTTTTTTTTTTTCTTTCCCTGAACCTAAAGGCATTACACATATACATTTGGAGTGTTCACATAAGTTCATCTGTTGTTGACGACATTAAAGATCTATTGTAAGTAACGGGCAATCTATTCTCTAGTATCAGAATATTCGTAAAAAGATATAGATCGCTGAAGAACAGAAGACTGCCACCAACATGGATCACGAGGTAATTTGGATTTTGTTTTTGAAAGTTCACCGTAAGGCTGTGTAAATCCCTCATGTAGAAGACGTTGGCGTGATCATAGACTACTGAATGTCAAGTCAAGATCAGACTCACCAGGGTAGAAAAGGTACTCCCTAGACGATCTGATCCTCCCAGGTTCCAAGATTTAAACATGCTTATTTCAGACAGATTCACCCTACTGCCGGGAGCACAGACGAAGATAAGGATTGTCAAGAGACCAGAAAGACGCAAGACCAGAAGGACGGATAGACAAACGAATGCTCGGTGTTTCATCACAGGTTAGAGGAAGAAGTTTGAAAGAATATGACCCCTCCCCCTCTCCCCCGCAACAGGTGAGCCAGAGCACGAACAGGAGGGAAACCAAGGTGTTTTGGCCTTCTGGTCTTCTTCAGGGAGGACAGACGCCTGCAAAGATCAGAAAGTTGTCGAAAAAGGGCAGAAGGCCACACGCTATGGATAGCTGATGGGCGACATATTCTGATCTGATCCAGGAAACAAAGCCCTCATACTGCCTGCGTCAGTTCTTCAAATCAAGTTAAAGATCATACCTCCATAGATATATAGAAAAATAAGTGCAATGTTAAAAATGGCAAACATCTGGTTGCAGAATCATGTTGAATACCTGTGCATGCTTCCCGTCTGATAACTTGTAGAGTTCTTTCTGAAGTGCCATGAAAATGAATGATAGTTTTAAGGCAGAATCAGGAACAATTAGGCCAGAAGATATCCTAGCGCTGTCGAACGAAAAAAAACATTAACTGACAGAAATGGAAGAATATAGACACAGAGGATGTACAGAGAGAGAGAGAGAGAGAGAGAGAGAGAGAGAGAGAGAGAGAGAGAGAGAGGGTGAGAGAGAGCGAGAGGGAATTTCGGTTGAGAGAGAGAGAGAGAGAGAGAGAGAGAGAGAGAGAGAGAGAGACAGACAGACAGACAGACAGACAGACAGACAGACAGACAGACAGACAGACAGACAGACACAGACAGACAGACAGACAGAGGAACACAAAGATTGAGACAGAGAAAGAGAGACAGAAGAGAGAGAGAGCACACACACACTCAGAGAGAGAGAGAGAGAGAGAGAGAGAGAGAGAGAGAGAGAGAGAGAGAGAGAGAGAGAGAGAGAGAGAGAGCAGAGCAGTGAGAGAGGAACAGGCGAGAGATACAACAGAGGGTGAAGACGGTGGGTTGGTGGTGTTGTGTTGGTTGTGGTGGTAGATGTGTGTGTGTGTGTGTGTGTGTGTGTGTGTGTGTGTGTGTGTGTGTGTGTGTGTGTGTGTGTGTGTGTGCGTGTGTGTGTGTGTGTGTGTGTGTGTGTGTGTGTGTGTGTGTGTGTGTGTGTGTGTGTGTGTGTGTGTGTGTGTGTGTGTGTGTGTGTGTGTGTGTGTGTGTGTGTGTGTGCGTGTGCGAGCGGGCAGGCACACGCACTTGTGTGTGTGTGTGTAAACGGTTATAGTATAATCTAGCACCGGCTCTTTTATACAGGCTGTCCAGACAAATTAGACCAATTTTGGGTGCGTTTCATATACCTTTAAATCAAACGCCATTATGTCTGGATCGCACGATGGCCATTAAAGGGATTTAGATTTACAACGGTGTGAACAAAGCACATCTTTGTTTAGAATGTAGATAAGTGCCAGGAATACTGTATTTTGATGAAAAGCAGCTTTATTACCTGGAATGAAGCAATGGAGAGTATCTAGAGGCCTCCTGCTTGAAAGATCTGCATCTGATATGATGTAAGAGGATAACTTAGTGTCCTTGATCTATGACAACCCCAGCTATGCAGACAGGGGTAGTGCGATTTATGCCATTAATCTATGACAGCTGCAGCTACACAGAGGTAGACCGATTTCCGTCATTGATCTATGACAGTTGCAGCTGTATTGAAAGAGAATAGCTGCAGCCACAGGTTCCAGTTTCACTGCTGTGCATGAAGGACACGTCGTCTCTCTCTCCTATTTACCAAATGTGTACAAACTAACTTCCTCTTTTTGGAAAATAATCCTTGACAAGACTTAGAAATAAAATGACTAGCCATGCAAGAGCATGAATCTTTATCCTGAGTGCCATCTTTAGACAGAATGGAGCTCTTGTGTAACACGTAGAAGCTTTGAAATTTGTGTATGAAATCGTACTTATTGTTGTACTTTTTTTTTTTTGCTTTCAAAATTTACTGTAATGAATACATGCTTAAAATTCATGCCCAAGACTTGTTTATATCGTCTCCTGTTATTTAGATTTATTGAGCTTTACATTTTCAATTTTAATTTACGCACGAGAGCTAGCTTTTGCTGACTTCTGTTCAGTTCATAGATATGAAGAAGACGTGTGATCGATTCCCAGACTGCATGCTGGGCCAAGACGAGGAAGACTGTAACGATCTAGGACATGTATTTTCTGAAATCAACCCTCCAGCGGTCATCAACTTTAACACACACCTGGACGGTTCACCGTGACCTCTCTCTACATGCTAATAACACGCAGTGCCCAGACTCTCATTTTCAGTGTCACGATAATGGCTATTGCCTCCCTGTCTATGTCAGGTGTAATGGCATGATCGACTGTCCGGAACATGAGGATGAAGCTGAATGTCACAACTACAAGGCGTGCCCTGGGTTCTATCGATGTCGTGACAGAGACCAACTGATTTGCTTGCATGTAAATCACCTATGTGATGGTATGCCACAATGTCCAATGCGTGATGATGAACTGATGTGCCACGTCACTTGCCCTAAGTCATGTGTTTGTTTTGGTTTTGACTTCTCCTGCGATCGCAGTTTTCTCATTAGCTCTTTCCAATACCTACGCTACCTTGAAATCTCAGGCAGTGAAGTGAATATGAATGAAGTCATCAATACCACCATGCTGATCCACCTGGGGCGTCCTGGCTGTGGATGGACGAACTTGACTGACGTCCATTTACCCAATCTTCACAGTTTGGATCTGAGAGACAATCTGCTTCATTCTGTCAACTTCAGCCACTTTTTTAGGGATGCCTCAACTTCGGAGACTGAATCTGGCGGGCAATCCGATGTCTGGACAGGATTTATGGCCAAGCACATCTATCACTGTTGATCTTCAACTTTTCCCATGTCCAAGCGAATTCTCTGAACATGCGCACCTTGTCAACTTTGATGCCGAAATTAGAAAATGTTGATTTGTCATGGAGTAATATACAGATACTGCAGGGACAAGGCTTGTTTCACTATATTAAGGTTTTTACCTTACAGGGGTGTTCTATAAGTGACTTCACCCGAGACTTCATGAAACACATGACGAACCTGGTGTATGTTTTTCTGCAGAAAATTTCAAATTATGTTGTTCTGTTGTATTACCAGACAAGTTCCTAGGCGAATGTTTTGCTCCATCTGATGAAATCTCATCATGTGATGACTTGTTGAAATCTATGGCCTATCGTTGTGTTCTTGTCATTTTTGCCGTACTGGCTGTACTGGGAAACTTCAGTAGTTTTGTCTACCCGTCTTCTTCATGTCAGAAAGCACCAAGACTGGTTTTGCCGTATTTGTCTTTCATTTGTGTGCTTCTGACTACTTGATGGGAGTGTATTTAGTCTTCATTGGAGTGGCAGATCGGATTTACACCGGTAGATACCTTTGGAATGACATTGAATGGAAACAGAGTACAGCTTGCAGCATTGCTGGATTCTTATCTTTGTTATCGTCTGAAGTGTCCGCATTACTGATCTCTTTAATCACTTTGGATCGTTTCCTTGTGCTCCGTTTCCTTTCAGTCGCATCAGGTTTGGAGTCAGATCAGCTGACATGTCGTCTGTGGTGTAACGTGGGACTTGGATTTACACTGGCAGTGGTCCCTCTTCTCCCTGTAACCTCACACTGGGAGTTTTACCAGCAGACAGGTATTTGCCTTCCACTGCCTGTCACCAGAGCGTACTTTCCCGGTCATATTTACTCATTCAGTATCATGATTGTCTGCAACCTAGTTCTCTTCCTCATGACTGGTGTGGGTCAGTGTCTTATTTACTGGTCAGTAAGGAGCAATAGTATATCTAATCTGTTAACAAAGACAAAAGACATAGTCACTGAGAGTGCAAAGTCCAAGGAAACAACCATCGCTAGGCGTCTTCTATCCGTCGCAGTGTCCGATTTTCTGTGCTGGTTTCCTATTGGTCTGTGTGGAGTCCTGGCTGCCAACGATGTTGTCATCCCAGGGGAGGTCAACGTGGGAATGGCCATCTTAGTGTTGCCACTCAATTCAGCTCTCAACCCATTTCTCTACACTTTAAACATCATATCGGAGAAACGGCGGAAAGAAAAAGAACTCCGTTTTCAAAAATTGTTGTACACTCAGCAAAAGAAGTGACGCTTAGTGCGTTTCTAAGAATCGCCTAAAAATTGAAATTGTTCAATTGAAATAAGTGTTCAAAGAATGCATTCGTAGAATTCACTTTTTGTTATGAGAGTGTCATGATTTTTCTTGTTCACATCTCTCTGTTTTCTGCTTTCTAAACTGTCTTTATTTTTCATGAAAGAAAACACATTAGCACCTAGCTGTATAGCACAACTTGCTTTATAATCACATTCATTTCTAATGATGAAAATTTTCAGTCCTGTTTGTGCACTAACTAAAAAAAACAACAAACTTAACATACAAACAAATAAACAAACAAGGTTTCTTTTCTCTTGAAGAAATTAAGCCAGTTTTTCTCTACTAATTTCGTCCTTTAAGCTAAAAAATTTTGATTATCATAGAGTATCAGCTGAGGCAAGTTTGGTTTCGTGTCTCTTGCCACCTTGCATGGGCTGCCACTGGAGGATCTGCCTTTACTGTAAGACGTGTAATCTGTGTATGGAATGCGGACGAAAGGATAAAGGGACATTTTGAAACCATCCCCAAGCCGGACTGCTTGGCTTTCTCTCCAGCCAGTCATAGATACAATGTGTTTGTGTCAGGGCTTCTTCTGGAAATTCCTTCAAGACTTGATTATTTCTCCCCTTCTTTGGAACTGGCTTGTAATTGCTCCCCTTGGTAGTTGGAGTTCCAGAAAAGTGGCGGTTGTTGTGTTATGATTTTTGTTACTCGGTAGCCTGTGGCTTTCCATTGGGAGAACTTGTTCACGATAGCAAATCAGTTTCTTTAAATGATTTTGTTCACTTATTACGCGAATACTCATCGGTTGTCAAGGAGGCTGTCTTTGAAAAGTGTTTGAATGAATTGTTCTGCGTGTCAGGTGATGGTTTCAGTGAATGTTGTACCTGCTCATTCCTGTTCTTACTATTTGAAGCATCCTTTTGGCGTCACCCTCATGGGGCAGGATTCCCGTGTGACATCCTCAACGATCCTTCCGCCTTACAGGTCTGTCGGATTATGATGATGAATCTGAACCCATCTTCGTGTGAATGTGAAAGTGATCATATGGTGGTTGTGACAGTGCAACTGCATGTGAGGTCTTAAAACAGTTCATTGAATTTCAAGCATGCGTGGAATTTGTGCTGTCATTGCGTGTTTTGAGTCACAATATGTGAGCGGGTGACGCCTGGTGAAAGTTATATCTATGCTGTCTGCATTGATGTTCAGATTGCTCTATTCATGCACGCATGCACTCATGCACACGGACAGGTTGTGACACAAGCCAACCTTTGTGATGAGTAAACAGAGTGGTGGAGTCAGAGAGGAAGACAGAATTTGCTGTGGAACAGTCATCCTGATTGTTGCGTCATGTTTCCGTAGACGACCAGAGTGATGAATATAGCTGTGGAAGACAACGGGCGTTGTCTGTGCACAGTTCATTTGTTCCAAGCGCCAAGGTATGATGGACCACTACAATGGGCGAGAGTATAGGTGAGAAAGTTATATGGCTTCGAACCGTAGAGCTCCTCACAGTTCGAGGTTGTGGTGGACCAAGAGGGGGAAAGTAATCTTAGTGTTTTACAGATTACTGTTATTGGCACTAGACTTACCATCAGTTGCCCAAACTAATCTTTCTGCAATTTGTTTTACTGCTGGACAGTGTAGCACTATGTCTTTCGGCTAGAGGCATCTCTCTTTTTTTTGTCTCTCTCTTTACTTATGATGTAATTAAAGGAACTACACCAGACTGACCTTGTCCACAAATATCAATATGTATGTGTGGATAATTGTCCCCCTCGCTCTCTCTTTTATTTCCTTACTCCTCTCCGTAGATGACCTAATACCTGCTTCTTCCGTCCACAGATCCACTACAGCTTAGTGCTAAAAAAAGAAACTAGTTTAATGCTAATCCCCCACCCTTACCATTCTAGTTGTCCATCATAACAAGATGTTGCAAGGAGGATAACTCTTTATCTCCCCCCACCCTTACCATAGCAGTTGTCCATGGTTGGTGATGGGATTTTACGTGTTTGCAAGATGTGCGTCCATTCACACACACGAACCTCGGTTTATGGTCTCATGATGGTCTCATTCGAAGGACTGTATGAGGAATGCTCAGAACCAATATTGACTCCGAGGGAAAAATCCCTCTGTATCGAAACGGCCCAGCGGAGATGCGAACCTGCAACCCCAGGATCACCAGATTCCGGCGCTCTACCAACCAGGAATGGTCATAATTTTGATCTGTCTGCTTGTGCGTGCGTATATGCGCGTGACTGGTGTGTGCTGATGCACATGCGCGCGCGCGCCTGTGTGTGTGTGTGTGTGTGTGTGTGTGTGTGTGAGAGAGAGAGAGAGAGAGAGAGAGAGAGAGAGAGAGAGAGAGAGAGAGAGATTGATTTCAGATGTATAGCGTGTTCCACATCATGTGGAGATCAGATATTTGTTTGGACAGGAAATTATAAAGAAACCATTTCCATGATTGTCTTTTAGGTTTCGAATTTATTATGCCCTTACGAACGTATGTCGCATACATAATGGTTGGTGCCTTTCTCCAAGTGGGAGAATGGGATGCATAGGGAGGGACACACACACAGGCGATGGAAGAGGTATTGAAAATAAACTCGTAGTTCAAAGATTTTGGTCAACAAACTGACGCATTTTTCAATGAAGTTTTCAACACATTTTCAAATGTCATGTACGGTAAAGGCATGTTCCAACAAAAAGATGATGATCTACAGCATAATTATCTATTATAATGACGAAAGTACATATGAAATGATACACGGAACAGTAGATAATAAACAATATACAAGTAGGGTAACTCGTGTTACCACAAGAAAACACATTCAGCTCTTCTAATGAACGCTCCTTGTGACACCGAATCGTTTAGCAGACACGACAGCACAGAGCAAACAAAACTAACAAGAAAACATCCCGCATAACGAATTCTCTAACCTTGCCCATATACCCCATACTGAACACATCTACACAGCGAGAAGAACTGGAGAAATGAATAAATATAAAGTTACTTTTATTCACGACTGCACAGCCCTTTTAAACTTGAGTAAGTCAGACAAATACAGAGACCGACAGAAACAAATACAAGTAACCTCGATTTGATTTAAACGAAAGTAAATATGAAATAAGGCAGGGAACAGTAAATAATACACAGTAAACAAGTACAGTAACTCTTGTTCCCACAAGAAAACATTCAGTTCTCCAAAAGAATGCTGCTTGCGACACTGAATCGTCTAGCAGACCTGACAGCACAGAGCAAACAGAACAAACAAGGAAACATCCCGCGAAAAGGAGGCTCCAAGCTTGCCCATTTACCCCATACTGAACACATCGACACAGCAACAAGAACTGGAGAAATGAATAAATATAAAGTAACTTTTATTCAAGACTGGCACAGCCCTTTTAAACTTGAATGGAGTCAGACAATTGCAAAGACTGATACAAAGAAGGACAAATACACAGAAGGATGTTTCCTTGTTTGTTCTGTTTGCTCTGCTCAATGGAACAACTAGTATTGAATAAAAGTAGCACCGGGAGTGGCAGTCAATCTTATGCCATACCTGCATCAAATATTGACAGCTATTTTCATTCATTTTATCCTAGTTCTGTATGGCTGTGGAACTCACTGCTGGGTGTCATCAAGATTGCCACAAATGCAGTCTCATTTAAAAATCAATTGATACGACAGTCTTGAGATCTGCATATTGACTGATTTTTTCTATTTTAACATCCCCAGATATTTATATAGTTACCTAGGTCTGAACCTGGCCATTGCTTTTAACTTTTTAAATATCGTGAGCGACCCCTTATTGCCAAATTTTGCTCCAGGGGCCAACAGGCTGAGTCGCACTTTATTTTATTTTATTTTTTAACATGCGCGCTGGTGACATACTCATTTTTGAGTGAACCAGTTTTTTTTTTAGGAAGAAGAAGAAGAAGAAGAAGAAGAAGATGTGTTTGGTATGGGGTATACGGGCAAGATCGAAAATCCTTTTTAGGCGATATTTCCTTTTTTGTTCCGTGTGCTCTGTGCTGTCATGTCTGCTAGACGATTCGGTGTCGTAATCAGCATTCCTTTGGAGTTATGTTTTCTTGTGGGACTAAGAGTTACCCTACTTGTTCATTGTTTTATTATTTTCTGTTCCCTGCATCATTTTATATCTAGTTTCAATCAAATCGAGGTTACTTGTACTTGCTTCTGCCTGTCTTTGTATTTGTCTGACTTGATTCAAGTTTAAAAAGCTGTGCCAGTCTTGAATAAAAGTTACTTTATATCTATTCATTTCTCCAGTCTTTGTTGGTGTGGAGCTCCTTTGCTTTTGGGGGACTTCTCTAGTTTATTCTGCATGCTCTGTGCTGTCTTGTCTGCAGACAATTCGTTGTCGTAAGCAGCATTATTTCGAAGTTATGTTTTTTGTTTGTGGGAGCAAGAGGTACCCTACTTGTTTTATATTTTTCATTTTCTGTTCCCTGCCTCATTTCATATTTAATTTGGTTTCAGTTAAATCGAGATTATTTGTATTTGTTTCAGTTGGTTTGTGTATTTGTCTGACTTTATTCAAGTTTAAAAGGCTCTGCCAGTCGTGAATAAACGCTCTGTGTGTGTGTGTGTGTGTGTGTGTGTGTGTGTGTGGGGGGGGGGGGGGGGGGGGGGGGGGGGGGGGGGGGCGGTTGGCGGTTGTCTGGCGGCCAGTTCGATGTCATAAACAGCATTACTGTGGCATTATTATGTTGTTTTATTCGCGGAAGCAAGAGTTACCCAACTTGTGATTTTTTTGTTTATTTTCTGTTCCCTGGGGCCTCATTTCAATATTTAATTTGGTTTCAATTAAATCAAAATTATTTGAATTTGTTTCAATCGGTCTGTGTATTTGTCTGACTTTATTCAAGTTTAAAAGACTGTGCCTGTCTTGAATAAAAGTTAATTTCTATCTATTCATTTCTCAAGTTCTTGTTGCTGTGTAGATGTGTTCGGTATTGGGGGTTTATGGGCAAAGTTGGAGCATCTTCTTGGGGAGGGGGGGAGGGGGGAGGGGGGGTTGTTTCCTTGTTTGTTCTGTGTGCTCTGTGCTGTCATGTTTGCTACACGATTCGGTGTCGTAAGCAGCGTTCCTTTGGAGCTGTGTTTTTCTTGTGGGAGCACGAGTAGCCCTACTTGTTTATTATTTGCTGTTCGCTGTCTCATTTCATATTTAATTTCGTTTTTAAATCGAGATTATTTGTATTTGCTTCTGTCTGTCTTTGTATTTGTCTGATTGCATTCACACGTTTTAAAAGGTTGTGCGAGTCTTGAATGAAAGTTACTTTATATTTATTCATTTTTCCAATTCTTGTTGCTTTGTAGAGGTGTTCGGTGTGGGGTAAATGTGCAAGCTTGGAGCGTCCCAGTTCACTGCGAGTGTGGCATAGCAGTGGACCCCCCCCCCCCCCCCCCCCCCCCCCCCCACACACACACACACACACACACACTCCTCCCCCACCGACACCTTTTTTTTTTAAACTTACAGTTACTCTCATTTTATTATTCTACTTATTTATTATAATTACTAGCACTATCAGTATTACTATAACCATACATATACACACATTTTGTTCACACATGGAATTCTCAGTTAAGCCCACACAGCTATACAACAAAACAACAGCTGTTGTTGGATAAAATGAATATTAAAACAAGTTGAACATCTTTTCCCACTGGGACAACTTTAGTGATTCAAGATTTCGCCACAAGGGTTTCTCCAAGTATGAAATACATCATAAAAAGATAGTCAACTGTTTTCAACATGGTTTTTCCTTAGCAGTTACAACTATCTGTTTAACCCAGGCACGTACGTACACACACACACACACACACACACACACACACACACACACACACACACACACACACACACACACACACACACACACACACACGCACCATCTGTGCTCTATTATTGTTAAGCAAGCACCTAACGCACTTGAAATATACAACGAAGTAAATGTTTAAAAAATGAGTGACCTAACGCACATGAAACATACCACAATGAATTAAAGTTTCAGAGAGAGAGAGAGAGAGAGAGAGAGAGAGAGAGAGAGAGAGAGAGAGAGATCTAACCCCGCTTCTTTCCCCCTCTTTGTTCTAGTTTTTAAACACTCTTCTTTCTCTTCTTTTTCATTTTGCGACAGTGCCTATCCTTCGTTTCACCCCCCTCTTCCTCCACCCCCTCACCCCACCTCACACACATAAACCTGTCCCATCCCTGCACCTCCCCCTACCCGTCCATCCTTCCTCAATCTCATCCCCCATTTTCGTGTTCCTGGCCACTGGCCGCCAGTCCATACCTAATTATTTGATGCCTTGATATGGGCTGGTCATACAGTGTATGCCCATTTGTCCAGCACTAGACATACCTTTGTTTTCCATCTTTCCCCTTCCCCATTGATATGGCATATGCTGATAGATAGTTCCAAGAAGAATGTCAGGAACAAAATGCTGACCTGTTCTCCGCCCATATCGACCTGACCAAAGCCTTCTATACTGTAAACAGAGAGGGTCTGTGGAGATCATGGCCAAATACGGATGCCGAAATTCACCTCTATGGTGCAGCAATTCCATGTTGGCATGCAGGCCAGAATCCAGGAAAAGGAAGAGACACATGGCCCATGTCCTGTCACAAATGGCGTAACACAAGGCTGGGCTATGTTTGGCAGCCACTCTGTTAAGCATCATGTTCTCTGCAATACTAACTAATGCCTTCGGAGAAGGAGACAGGCATGGACGTCAGATTCAGAACAGATGAAAAGCTGTTTAACCTCAAAAGGCTGCAGACAAAATCTAAGGTATGACAGACATCATCAGGGACATTCTGTTTGCTGATCACTGCTCTCGATACTCGCTCAGAAACTCACATGCAATCCAGCATCAACAAGTGTTCAGTAGCTGCGTCTACATCGGTCTCACAATAAATATAAAGAAGACAGAAGTTCTGCATAAGCCTGCATCAGGCAGACCTACAATATGCCTTACATCACAGTCAATGTTGTAGACTCGCTGCAGTGAGTAATTCACCTTCGTGGCAGCACACTGTCCCAGAACGTCACCTTTCGACGACGAAGTGAGCATCTGAATTGCAAAAACAAGTGCAACATTTGGCAGACTATACACTAATATTTGAAATAGAAGAGGCATCAGTCTAGAGACCAAGCTGGAGATGTGCAGAGCTGTTGTTCTCACCATACTCCTCTACACATGTGAAACGTAGACAGTGTACCAACAGCATGGAAAGAATCTGAATCACTTCCATACAGCAGGCGTCAGAAAATTGTTAAACGTATAATAGCAGGACAAATCCCAGACACAGAGATGCTCGACCAATCAGGTCTGCCGAGCGTCAACACCATCCTGATGCTGTCTCAGCTTCGGTGGGCACGTCATGTAGTCCGCATGCTAGACCACCGCCTATCCAAAGGACTTTTCTAAGGTGACTTGCAACAAGGAACGCGTTCACATGGGGATCAGAAGATCATTGAAAGCGTTTATCATCAACCCTGATATATTGGAACAAACCTCTATGGATCGAGCTAGATGGTGCAACTCTACCCACAAAGGCACCAATTTATGCGAAGAAAGGAGGAGGACAGCTGCAGCGCAACAAAAGAGACGGGCAAGGACAGTCTGCTCCAACAAGTAAGAGCAGGTCTCTCACATTGCCTGTCCAAGCTGTCACCGCACATTCCCTGCACACACTCGCCTGCTCAGCACCTGCGTATCCAAATCATCTTTCCCCCACCCCCTTCAACTCCAAGATGACTGAAGTGGTTCTCGTCGACTCGACGGACCAATACAATATGTGTGTTTGATGAATGTACAGGTGAGTGTGCACATGTATGTGTGTAGGCATGGACCTATTTGTATGTGCCATGCCGTGTGGTGAATTTGTGCTTGTCTGTACCTTCGTGCACGTCCGTGTGAATGCGTTTGTGTAAGTGCACGCGCGCGCGAGTGTGTGTATGCACACGAGCGCGAGCGTATACGCGTGCATGCACATGCGCATGAATATGTGTAATCTGTAACTTCTATGAGCATGCTCCTGTAAGCATACATCCGCACATGTGCGTACATACATACATATATATGTGCACCCACACATCACACAGTGGTGTCCAGCATATTTAGGGTTTTATCTTCATTTTTACACACACACACACACACACACACACATATATATATATATATATATATATATATATATATATATATATATATATATATATATATATATATATATATTCCATTCCAAGTTCAAGTAACTGAGCACCATTCCAGCAATTTACAGAATAGCTTGGTGTTGCAATGACTGGAAGAAATGTTCAGTTATAAGCAAAGCTTGCTCGTTTGTCTTAGATTGAAAAGATGAGGGGAAATAAGCATTTCATATCTGTAGTGGTAGATTATTCTGTCTAACTAACAGTACGTGCTTGAGTGGGGGTGCATAGGGAATAGCAAGTGCTTCTCCATATGAGCCTTCAGCAAGCTTATAGTCTCCAAGGGGGTGACAACCTTCAAATGGGAGGAAACTCACTAACATATCATAACTCCTGGCATGCTTGTTGAGTGTTAAAAAACAAAAAAACAAAAACAAACAAACAACAAAACCAAAGGTGCCACCTAAGAAGCAAAAGAAAATCATGAAACAGCAAAACCAGCAACATTTTCTCGTGAAAACTAGAAAATATTAAAAGATAACCTCCTCAGACACAGTGCTGAGGGCCAGTTCTTGGAATGAATCTGCAAGGGACTGAATTACATTAAACTAATAAATTCCAAGGATAAGTAACTGAGCACCATTCCAGCAATTTAGAGCAGTTTGGTGTTGCAATGAATTCAAGAAATGTTCAATTATGATCAAAACTTGCATTTATGTCTTAGATTGAAGAAATAAGGGGAGAGAACCATTCAAATCTGTAGTGGTAGATAATTCCGCCTAACTAACAGTATGTGCTTGAGTGGGTGAATGGGGAATTAAAAAAATGCTTCTCAAAATGAGCTTTCAGCGAGCTTATAGTCTCCAAGGGGGAGACAATCTCCAAAGGGGAGGAAACTTACTAACGTATCATAACTCCTGGTCAGATACTGGTATCTCGAATTCGCAAGGGACTGAATTACAATAAACTAAAATAAATTCCAAGGATAAGTAACTGAGCACCATTCCAGCAATTTACAGAGCAGCTTGGTGTTGCAATGACTGCAAGAAATATTCATTTGTAAACAAAGCTTGCTCTCTTATGTCTTATGTCTTCAATATAAGACATACGAGCAAATACCAGAATGAATAGTTTAAACAAGACCAGTACAAAGTTGTACACCATGCTTTCCTTCCATTGACAATTGTTTTGATAATTGATGGATGATTACGTTGTGCTTGCAAGGCATCCCTGTCTCAAACCTAGTGGGCAATCAAAACAGACTGTGAAGTCGTTCTGAACACGTACGCGTGCTTTTAAAGACTCATGCATCGCCATTACTGCTTTGTAGATGTACACGATGCGCCACCTTTGATCAGGGCTCTCAAGAAGATTACATGTTGAACTAAATCATATGCCCTCTTTAGGTCGACAAATGCTTCTGAACTGCGGAGTATCAAGTAAACATATGATCCGTGGCAGAGTATCGTGTTCTGAATCCCGCCTGTGACTCTGACTCGTTATTATCTTCCAAACAGAAATACAAATAAGTGTTCAAAAATAGATATAAACATTACCGATCAAGCTCGGGAGTGACGTTCCCCTATATGGACGGATTTTCACGATCACTTTTCTTTCAAAAATGGGTATAATGATGATTTCTCGCCACATGGCTGAAAAAGTCCTCGACACACACACACACACACATTTTGAATTTTTTTTTTTTAAACTAGGTCTTCTCATGACTTCAGAATTTCTGCTAGAATTTTATCTGAATCACAAGCTTTGCCAGATTGGAAGTGTCTTAATGCTCTTCAAACCTCACTTTCCATGGTGGCTTGATCGAATATGTCAATTTCTGGTAGAACAGCAAAACCAATAGAATGTTGAACATTAGATTCTTTTGAAAGTATTGATTTGATTTGAACGCTATCACCAAATGAGTAAACCTTCTTGAAATTTTATCACTACAGGCTTCCTTGGACTTCAGGTGAAAACACGAATTGACTTCTTCCCAGAACAGCTTTGGGCTACATGTATAACTCGGGAGGGCATCTGCTTTCGCTTTTTTTGAATGTTTTTCTCTTTTTTTGTGATTAGAGATTGGTAAAAATGTTTGCTCTCAAAAAACTTCTGACAGTTTGGCTCCGACCTGTTGCGTCTAGTGTCGCAGTTTTTTGTGTTAACATTTTTTTTTGTACTTTGATTACAATCCTTGTCAAACTATTACGCTTCTTCCCCTTGGTTGTTACAAGTGAACACTGTTTTATTCAAGCAGTTTGCCAAGACTGTAGGCACTCCACGAACAAGGCAACCGCACCGTTGACATCAGTGTCAGTTTCAGGTAATGCGGGTGACAATTTTTCCTGGGATTTCGGTGACCAGAGAGAATGTAAAAATACGTGTGCTTCCTTGTCATCCCGAACCAGTTTTTTCAGTTTTCCCACTGAAACAAAAAACATGCCCTAACACTGTCTCTATACAAAAGCGAGGACCAAAACCTGCTCTTATGAACGAAGCATACAATGAAAAAAACAACAAAACAAACAAACAAACGAACAAAACATAGACAAATGAAACACAATAATAGTGTTGGCCCTCCCAAACTTATTGTTATGTGAAGAACACCACCCACTTGCATCATTGCACATTATTATTACTATCATCTTTAATCCTGTGTTCTCTGCACACTTTCTCACATCTCTTGAACCAGCCTTCTCCAGTGCATGTGTTCACGCATTTGGGCTGAAACACCACGCACTATGATCAGTAACAACATCACTTTTCTAAACGCTTTTTATCAAAATTTCTATGGATTTGATGACACTATTTAGGTCCAGTTTTTTGTAAAAGGGTTCACCTTTTAGGCAGTGTATGGTGTGGTACTTACAAAGCGTCCATGAGAGTCCTTAGAAGCGTTTATTAATGATAATTACAGCTGCATTGTTGTTGCACTCTGCGGCTATGTGTTTGATGAGGTCCTTGAAACCCATCTAACCCATCAGAACAAATACCATCTGAACTCCTACTATGTGTCTTTAATTTCTTCAATGGCATTGCAATGTCACAATAGGTTGATGAATTAAAATCATAGCCGAATGCAGTGCCAGCAAAGAAATGTTATGTAGATGAAACGTTTAAATCAGAAAGTCGTGTTTTACTCGTTGACAGTGTGTTTTATGGTCTGTTCTCCTCGAGCGCAGCGCAAAGTACTTTTCTGAAGCCCCCATGTTTGTTTGTTTGTTCAAGTGGCAAAGCATGTTGGTCCGCTGAGTCACGGAAACTGACCCATAGAACCAGCGGTTAGCACATGGCCACGTGCTCTGTGAATCGCTCCCCCTGGCCCAGGAACGTGACACCGGCACCTTTAGGTACTTCTTCAGTTAATTCTGATCACTTGATGGAGACAATCCCTATTTGACGTCATGAGATCTCAGTGGCTAAACCTCACTTTCCCCATCAGGACTTGCCAGCTTGAACCGTTGAGGACGGAACCGTCGTCATGCTCAAGACTAAGTGCTTTGGATGGAAAGCCTGAACCTGTTACTGCCAGTGGCGTGTTTCTGACCTCACAATTTTGTCACGGCCTGTCCTTTTCAAAACTATTAAGAATAAAGCGACGTTTTATCTCCTGATCTGCGCTTCCCCCAACCAGTTTTCTCTTTAGATCCTTACCCACCAACATACTCGGGATTCCACGTTTGTCCCCAAAAACCCTGTCCCGCAACAGTTCTAATCTTTCCATCCAGTGTTTCATCTTCATAATCAAGGCTGGTGGGCCTGACTAACACGGCTGTTGTTGTGGGCGTTACCAATTATCCAGTCATTCAATGTGCCCCTTCCTGTACTATGAAACACTTGGGAAAAAAAAAAACCAGCTGTTCACAGAGCAGAGTATTTTCTGTCCTCTTTTTTATGAGAAAAGAGTGAGATTTGTATCGTATCTCTGTTGTTGACAAGCGTTTCAACTTGTCAGTCTCTTGGTGTAGTTCTGTTTACTGTTCTTGCAAAATCGTCCAGTGTAATAACCAGCTTGTGTATTTATTTTTTCCCCTTCATGTGTCCACATAAAGGTAGTTTAAGTTGCTATTTCTCTGCCTTTCACTGTCCATTTATTGTTTTTCTCGTTCAACCTATCTCTGCGTTTAGATAATTTCTTTACGTTTTTCTTCATATTTGTTTACACTAACAATACACGCTGCTTGTCTGTTTCTTGATCTGCTTTAACTTCTTTCTCGTTATTCCTTTCGGTGCTTCGTATCTTCACTCTGCTGTTTAATCTCTTCACTCTGCTGTTTAATCTCTTCACCCTGCTGTATTATTTCTTCACTCTGCTGTTTTATCTCTTCACTCTCCTGTATTATCTCTTCACTCTGCTGTTTTATCTCTTCACTCTGCTGATTCATTACGTCACGTTGTTTCATTTGGTCTTATATCTTCACTCTGAGTACAAAGCATGTTCTGTCTGTCGCCCCTTCGGGTCCTTCCCATTTTTTTTTTTTTTTTTTTTAGATCTTTCAACCCCTCTTCTTGCTTGACTCGATGGCCGAGCTGAACAACACAGTGTTTTGGGTCAGGGATCGATCTACCTGTTCCGACTCCTCAGCTGCCTGTCTACAGCCAAACGCCACAGTGACACAACAACACAGATGACAGAATTGCACATCATAGTAACACGGCAACATTGATGGCAGACATTGTGCAATACAG
>JADBJO010002421.1:177500-190000 GCA_016801955.1 Conus betulinus
CTGCTGGCAATACCCAGAGTTCAGCAATCATTTTGACATATGCTGATTAATCGACTGCTGTTGCCATTCAGTGATTCAGCGATTGTTGTCGACATCTTGTGACTTAACTCCTGTGGACAGCACCAGTACAGGTGGCCCACCAGACAGACTTGCTGTAAGTACCCAGCTGGAGAAGAGGCTGAAAATCTTTATCTTCATAATCAAGGACTTTTGTAAATGATAAACTGAGGAAGAGCCTTGGTCTTGGATAATGGCTCTCGGAGACACACGACCATGACCAATGCATCACGCACTGGTAAGACTACAGGACCTGCGGTAAATAGATGTGTTTAAACCTTATAGTTCAGTTGGACTGAAATATCTTAGCCACAGTACTACCACGCTATCAGAAGTGCTTCATCACCTCACTTCATCACGTACAGAAAATATTGTGTGGGTAGTAAGTCTGCAAATTGTAGGTTGATTGATAGAGTCTTTCAGATATATATATATATATATATATATATATATATATATATATATATATATATATATATATATATATATATATATATATATATATCCACTCCCCTCCTTGAATAACCTGTGTTTGAAAGGCTTGACCCTGCAGGCAGTTGTGCTGTTAGCAATGCTTTCAAGGCAACAGGAACATTCTTTACAATCAACAGGGACGTAAATCTGGCATAAATACTGAATCTTGCCGGTTGTTCCATTGACAACATGGTCTACAATATCAGCCTGTTCAGAAGAAGGAACGAACAATCCAGACCCTTCTAGACATATATATGTGAACAAGTAATCACAGGTAAGAGCCGTCATTGTCTGAAATTAGTGCACTGTATACTTGGGTTCTACTCACTGGTCTCTTACACGAGTTTTCGCCAGTAAATGGCAGACGAGAAACGATCAATACGATCAAATGAAACTAGCACTTTCCTGCAGTCCATCAGTAGAAGATGCAAAACAAGAAAAAAAAAAAAGAAATAACCATAATATGTTGGCCCACATGCCTTCAAATTCTTTACAGGAAACAGCAGACATTAAAAGCCATCCCGATTAAATCCGTAGCTTTAAAAGAGATAGACGTATTATTTTCACCACCACTTTTTATAAGGATAGCAGGCATTCGAACTTTCGTTTTTGCTCACATGGAAGTGACTCTCACTAGCTGCCCATATCGTAGAAAAGGCTGCTGGCAGCAATGGGTTGAATCGCTTTCCACTGGCTGTGGTAAAGTTTCAGTTAACAGTGCAAACAATATGGCGTTGATGGCAGTTTGGGCGATCTTGTTGCAGTTGACTCTTAATGACGACGACATCGAAGTGGTGTTTAAAGTAGTAAAAACTAATCATTTGGTATAAGTATATGACAAAGTAAAGATAAATGAAAGTGAAAGTAACAACAGAGGTGGAAATAAAGCCCGTTTTAAGCCTGCATCACGAGGGGCATAGCTGTGTTCATTGACTGCATCTTGCATTTCTCGTCTATCTATCTTCGCTCGCGCTCACTCTCTCTTTCTCACTTGATCAGAAAATCACTTGCAAACACAATTTACACTGAAAATCTAAATGATAACATTCCCGTATGCATAGGACAACATTTGTCGCCTGGTATAAATGTCAACCTTTATGTTGTAGAATGAACCATTACAGAAAGAGATACATTGCGCTGATAGCCACCATTCCATTAGGGCAGGACGGCTGTTCCGACATTTACTTGAAAACGCTGCCAGCGGTGTTGAACTATGGTTGAATAAGCCCAGCTGATGCCAGCGGTTTTGCACCAAGCAGTGTGGTTATGACTACACAGTAGTTAAATCAGACCAGGTGCTACGAGTGGCTTCCTCTGTGGTACGCAGCCAGGTAACCAGGATTCTATAGCAGTCCTGGCAAGCGTTCGGTACTGTCAACGACTTTGTTATTCTGTCTAGGTTTGAAACCGACTTTACTGTATTACTGCAGTAGTTCCAGTCATCCTCAGATGATTGATCTGTTTCTCCACACACTCCTCTATCTCTCAGGACTGGATCCTGTCAGCTTATTGTTCGTTCAGTTTACCATACCACTTTCCAGTGTCGTTAACCAACATCTCTTTGGGCCCGTCACTTAACCTCCTCAAGCCTACAAACCACCACACATCAAAGCATTCACACAGACATTTCAATAACATACAGTTGTATCAAAGCATGGATGACAGAATGGTTTGAGCCTAAGTGAGGATAAACTGAAACTCTGACATTCTCTGGTTTTGCTGCACACACATTTCTCTTTCATGTCATTTGGTGGCTTATCATTCTCTTAGAGTGCAAGAAACTGACTGACTCCTCCCTTTCTATGAAACAAAAGACTAGGAAAATCTGTCAGATTGCTAGTATCAGTCAAAGAGGATAGGTTCTGTCAGGTAGTTTCTGTCTGAAAATGCCGTGTAACACTTGTCACTTCCTGCATTCTTTCAGCGATGGATAACTGTGACCCTCTTCTTGCTGATTGTCCTGACTCTATTTTCATCCACTGCTTGTCTTATCTTCAAGGTTTAGTACTGTCAATACTTTAAATCCTTATTGTTGAAATTTCATTGTCTCCCTTTAGCTACAAGCGTTGACTACAAGACAGCCTACATATTCTACAATACTGTTACTGACACTGCCCCTGCTAATTCCTCTGATCTGGTGACTTTGTAAGCACCCTTTCACTTTCTCCGTTCTTCTGCCTATCAACGTTTTCAGCAAACCAGTTTAAACGTAAATCTAATTGCTTCCGCTCCTCCCATATTTATGATCCCCAGCTCTGGAGCTCCTTCTCTTCGGTATTAGATATTCCTGACTTTAACTACATCTTTCAAATCCAACCTTTAAACTTATTTTTTCGAGAACTTTCAGGTCGAGAATCTTCCAATAATCTTCATAGCTTATTTTTGTGTTTATTCATGTTACTATAAATTGGGTCTCTCTCTCTCTCTCTCTCTCTCTCTCTCTCTCTCTCTCTCTCTCTCTCTCTCTCTCTCTCTCTCTCTCTCTCTCTCTCTGTGTGTGTGTGTGTGTGTGTGTGTGTGTGTGTGTGTGTGTGTGTGTGTGTGTGTGTGTGTGTGTGTGAGTACAACCTTGAGTTAATCTGACAATAAATTGGTTTCAGTCAGTCAGTACGTGTCTATTTGTACTTGCTTTCATCCATACATAAGACAGTATAAATGCCAGTCGTTATGATTTTTCTCGTAAGTTCATAACCAAACCAAAGATATTTTCCTGTGATCCTCTTCGGACAAACATGAAATTTGAAATAAAACAATATTAACTTACTTGACTACTTACACTTTTCAGAACATCTATCATGAGTAAATAGCAGCAGTAACCCTAGCTGATAACTGGAAACAAACGGAACACATGCAGTGGAAACCGGTACTGGACAGTGCACACAGACGGAAAAAGAGGATATCTCTCCTCTCCTGCATATTACCTGCAGCCTCGGTAATCTGCCGACAAAACTCCATGACATGGAATTCACCAAGAAAGGGACAGTTGTGCCTTCTCAGCGTTAAGAACAGGTAAGCACTAGTCCTCTGACAAGCAATAGGGTCCGCTACACTTTGCTCACTGTTTCTGAGCTTGCCATTCGCGTAACAGATGAAATGCTAAGTGACTTAAAGTCAGCTTTGCTTCAAAACACTGTGTGAAAAAAATAGTTATGTGAATCTGAACAAGGAAAATGTGACGTTTCATTTTCTTTTAGGGACCTCTTTCTCTCTCTCTCTCTCTCTCTCTCTCTCTCTCTCTCTCTCTCTCTCTCTCTGTGTGTGTGTGTGTGTGTGTGTGTGTGTGTGTGTGTGTGTGTGTGTGTGTGAGAGAGAGAGAGAGAGAGAGAGAGAGAGAGAGAGAGTGAGTGAGAGAGAGAGAGAGAGAGAACGAACGAACGAACGAACAAAATTTAATGATAGGCCAATTTGCCCATGACATCAGGGGGTATGAAAATTGGGAATGGGAGGGAAATAATGATGATAATACTAAATTAAAACGGAAAAAAACAACAGCATATCTTCAAATGAATCGAACATCAAACATCGTACAAAAAGTGATCTCTAGTGTTAAAGGCTTTAGATAAATACACAGTAAGAGGTTTACATATTCTGACATCTGATAGTAATAAAACCAGTTTGAGCATTTGGATGACTATGGTAATTGGCTGGGATAAACGTTTTCCGTAACGAACTGTATTCATTACACACTAGTATAAAATGCACTTCAGATCTTCTTCAATACCAGGACAAAATGACAATCATTATTCATCCTTGTGATTGAAAATCTAGACTCAAGAATTCTTAGTTGTAAAACTCCAAGTGTAATTCTTGTCAAGTATTTTCTAAGAGATGGATTTTTTTTTATTCTAAACAAATATTCTGGAACATCATAGAGTTGTGGAAACGAAAAGTAGAAGTATAATCTTTCTTTTGAGTTAATAGCAGTGTCTAAGTCTTGTAAATAACAGTCAGCAAGTCTTTGTTTAAAGGCATGCATGAAACATTTAACATTTTCCACCCCTTGATTTTCCCACACAAATCCAAAACCATATTTATATAATGTCAATATATATATTATTTACCCAGTTCTTTTTGCCCTTATAATGCAGACTACATAACATTTTATAGGATTTTCTTAGGATACGGCTATCTTCCATACGGGTCAATTTTAGCCAATATTTTACACATTTTACGAAAGTCTGAATACATAACGGGTATCTGCCAGTTTCGGAATATGTAAGTGCACTTGGTGTGTGAACACTTACATTCAGAGGACGTTTAATAGCCAAACAGTGTTCTCTTTCAATTATAGCATGATTTGCAGTTAAACCCAAACTTCAGCGCCATATGTTAAAATTGGCTAGATCTGGCTATCAAAAATTTTGAAGAAAAGGTTTGGATTGTTTTCGCCTAGAGACCACAAAATTTTCAAAATACTAAAAACACTTTTTTTTTTTAGCTTTGAGCGCCTTGTCCACCAAAGAATACGAAAAAGTTAAACCGGTAGAAAGAATGACACTGAAGTATCTATACTCATTCACAACTTGCAATTGTATACCATTGTGAAACCATTTTTTTCTCGTGAGGCAACATGCCCTCCTTTACGAAATATTATAATTTTAGATTTTTCCTCATTCACGATCAGTCGTAGTTTATTGACAGTGTTAGTTAGTTAATATAGTTGTTTTTGAAGACCAATTACAGAATGGGAAGGAGAACAACGTCATCAGCAAAAAACATAATAACAATGTGAAGAATATCGGGGGATAAGCTTATTCCATGTTTTCTAGATAATGCAACGTCATTTGCGAGTTCATTTATGAATAGCGAAAATGAAATAGGACTATAGTTGTCACCTTGTTTCAAACCATGAGGACACTTAAAGGCTTCAGTATGATTACTGTTTGCCCGAACTCTAGCTTTAACGACTTGGTACATACTTTTACTTGCATGATGCTTTTTGCATTGCACACCATTTTTATTCAGTATTAACCACACTTTATTTCCATTCACTAGATCGAAGGCGTTTTTAAAGTCGATAAATGCTGCGTAGAGCTTTTTTTTGCAGAAGATAACTGTTTCTGCACAAGTGATACTAAAGTAAATATGTGGCCGACTGTGCTATAACTCTTCCTGAATCCTGCCTGTGAGTCACTGATTACATTATTTTCTTCCACCCACTCTGTAAGACGTTTGTTCAGAATAGAGGTGGCTAATTTGCCACTGATATTTAACGATGAGATGCCTCGGTAATTGTTCGGAAAATTAACATTACCTTTTCATGCAGAGGATGTATAATTGCTTCTGACCACATGAGTGGAAATGTCCCGGAATCGAACAGTCTATTAAGAAATTTGGTCAAAAAAGAAACGACTAATGGAGGAGCATACTTGTAAAATTCACCACTAAATCCATCGGTTCCAGCAGCTTTTACCACTCCCAAGAGATCGTATTACATTTTTAACCTCTAATTCTGTTATTTCCCAGTCTAGGGTGGAAGTATCTAAATTACAGCAGAAACTAGCGTCACTGTTATTATTGTTGGTCATCTGATAAGCTAAAGGTACAAATAATCGCTGAATCCAGAATCTAGTCCGTTTTCCTGTTCAAAGTCGTTATAAACTTTACAAAAGTGATTGTACCATTCTTCAATTGCGATGGAGTCTTCTAGTGCTTTCGTACCTACCTTTGACTTAACAGTCCTCAGAATTTCTTGGGATCATTTTTTATTTGTCTCAAGAGCAGCCAGTATGCGTAATTTATCTTCTTTTTGTTTTCTAACAATCAAGTGTTTGTATTCTCCATTTATTAGTGTAAGCAAGCCTCAGTTCCTCGACTTGTATTTCGTTCTTGCAATATGTAAAATTTTTCAAGGATTGCAATAAATCTGATCTTACATTTCGACATTCACTATCAAACCAGGAATTATTATTCTTTTCACCTGTAACAATATTTTTTTTTTCATACATTGGCCTGCAAGAGTCAAACATTCGTAAAATTTATTGAGTGCCAGGCTGACATCAGTAGTCATCAGAATCAGCTTCTTCGTTCAAAATATCTAGTATCTTCTGTGACTTGAAGGCCTGTTGGTATTCATCTAAACGATCCTTATTCCAAATGAACCTTTGAATGACACGTTTCACAGATTTATTTTGAATGTGTTTTACATTTCTTGATAAGTTTAATCTTAATTCAATAGATTTAGCAATGCTGAGCACTCTCATGCTTAGAGCATGTTCAAAAAGGCACTTTGAAATAAAAAAAACGTAATCTATGATACTTGCCCCTTATGTGCTATATATGCATAGACTCTGTGCTTATCAACTGAGGTAACACCATTTAGAATTATTAATGAGAATTCTTAACATAATTTCAATAAGTAACATCCAAATTCATTCATCATTTCATCGTTTGGAATTTCAAAGATATGCTTCATTTTCTTCAGTATTTTTGTCATCATCGTTCCAAACATTAGTGTCAGGGAGAGTAATTTCCATAGCGTTGATTTACCTGTCCTGGCATTAAAATATCCCCAAACAATGAAAGGTAATTCTCCATACTGTTAAAAATATCAGAAGACAATGCTCAAGCAGATATATTCCATTTCTTATTTCTGTATCTAAATAATACGGGCTTGATGCTGGGGGGAACATACATGCCTAACAGTATAGTGTCGATAGGCAAGCCACTAAACTAATTAGATAGTTTCACAGCAATACAATTATCACATGTGTCTATAGATTGGCTTTTATCCGCCTGTGATGATCCTGTTTCAATGCGTGGGAAACAATATCTGACCTGCTTTTGATTGAGAGTGGTTTTATCGAGTATTATTTTGTCATTGTACGTCCGATTGCCATCTTTGTTTTGCTGCGTGTTTGTCTGCCATGTATTTTGGGTGTTTCTGAAATCATAGAACAGTTCTGCTGTTCTGAGCCTATAGGAAGATGGGTTATACTTAAACAGTTCATTCCGTCACGTCTACTGTCAGACCTATCAAAAGACTGACTCTCTAATTCATCTGCGCCAGTCCATGGGTCCACCAGGCGTTTCACCATGGTGTTGCTGTCGTCTGCCTTGGCCTCACCGGCGGATGGAGCGGTTGAAGATGGGCGTGGCGAAGAAGGTGTGTGGGAGGCCAGATCTGCATCAGGTCCATCAGGGACTGCTTGCTGTGTGGAAGGAGAAAGGGGGGGGGGGATCACAAGAGGGGTCAGTGCTGCTCTGGAATGCACGATGTACAGCACATTCCCAATTGGGTCTGGGCACATGGTTCTCGTCCTCCGTGTTTGGTGTGGACGTGAGTCTGACGCCCCATTGATTGACCGTCACTCTGGCTGAGGGGCATGGAGCTCGCTGTGGCTGTGAAGGATGGGAAGGTGCTGTCCCTGGAACATCCACAAGGGCTCCATGGCCTGTATCCACAGGCTTCTGGTGGCATTGTCAGTCCTCGTGGTGCTTGCAACGTGTTCTGCATGGTGTCTCCGATGTGGCAGTGTAATCCTGTGTGGAATGATCGAGGAGTGCAGCAGGAATGCAGCAGCCGTGTCTGCAGTCCATGGGAGACCCTCATCAGAGGATGACCCCCAGCCTCCACTGGGACTATGGGTGGGTGGAGTCCATGTAGACAGGCGTTGACACTGGGTCATGTTGGTTAAATCGTTCAATAGAACCATCAGCAGCAGCATCCTGTGTGAAACTGGCTGCTGTCCATGGGTGGTCCCCAGCAGAGGACGTAATTGGCCTCTGTCGGGATTGCAGGTGAGTGGAGTCCATGTGGGTTGTAGCTGGTGCCAAGCCACATGAACTGACTGGTTCAGCGGAGTCATCAGGGACAGCACTCCGAGCCGAACTGTAAGAGAGTCTTCATGGGTCTTTTCTGGGGCCATGGTGTTGCATGTTCCTGCGCTTGTGGTAGACCTGCCTGCCAACGTTCATGTCTTCTGTTTGACGGCTTGAAAGTGGCGGGGATGAAGTCATACCGACAGTCCAAGGGAAGTCATCAGTGGAGTTACGTGAGCTCGACTTCTGTTGTGCTGTCGGACGTCTCGGTAGGCATGATGTTGATCCTTGGGCCTTCAAAAACGTTGAAAAACCTCAAGTTGTTCCGACGAGAAAATGACTCGATTTTGTCTACTTGACTGTCCATTTGGTAGGATACATCTGTAAACAAATCTTTCCACTGGAAGAATTGTTCACACTGTTGTTCGAGAACTTGACACTTGCTGGCAAGCAGATCAAATCTGGTTTTTTTAGCTTGTCATTTTCCTTCTCCATACCAACATCTGAACTTTTCCATGGTGTCAATGTTCTCACTTTGTGAATAGCCAGCCATTGAAAACAGTCTTTGGTTCAAGTCTCTGTCAGGTTCATGATTCTGATTGGAAGCTTTCCTGATATGAACGGGTGTACCACCAGCACTGGAAATACGCTTAGAAAACACGTTGGCCCATGTTGGTCCAGGATTCTGCTCAATGTCACCGCAGAACAAGAGAAGCCGACTTCAGGAAGAACATCAAAAGTAAACCTTTTGTGTGGATTATTATCACAAACCTGAGTTTTTGTTTTGATTTTGATCTTGAGATCGTTTGAAAATGGACAGTCACTGACCAAAAATAAGGAAAAGACGGTTCACGTGTGCAATGTTTACATCCAGAGACTGATACACGACGCCGACACGGACACAGATGCTGGTGTGTTGGAGAGAATCATTATCACAGCCGCCTGCATTGTTTGATTTTACATTGAGCCTCAATGCAGTCAGAAAAAAACTGATACGAAGAGCATAGTCACGGACCACCTTAGAGGCCAAACAAGTCTTATTTCATGCGCCAGTGCACAACTTCTCTCTTTCTTTCTCTCACGAACATGCGAACACATTGCACGTGCTACAGACATGCTGCGTTGCTGTCATCCAACAGTTCCCAAAAAAAACCAGTTAAGGTTCAGAAATCTCTATTATTTATGTATCAGTTTTTGAAATGAAAATAATGTCTAATCTGATCAACACATCCGCGACCAAAAATCAGACCATTTTGACCCGGACAGCCAGTTATCCGTATCCGTAGTTGTCTTCTTTGTGGTGTGAACCTGGAAAAGCGGGGTGGGTTAAGGGGCGGGAGGTGGAGGTAGTTCAGGAGGGGTCCCTTCTAACGATCCGTTGAGCATGCTGCAGGGAGAAACAAGGAGAAGAGACTGCTTTTCTACTGTACGCAGCTCTGCGGTTTCGTGGGTAGCCAGTGAAGGACGAATACTGATGGAGCAGGGTGGTGTGGAAACGCCAACAGTGAGTCAAGGCAGCCAATGGGAGGATAAGAGTGAAATGAATGGGAATGCTGTAAATGGAGAACGATGTTGGTCTCTCTCTCTCTCTCTCTCTCTCTCTCTCTCTCTCTCTCTCTCTCTCTCCACCGTTGAAGAATGGAATTTAAAATATGGACCCTTTCCCAACCTGATTTTGGTAACAATAGACATAGTGGGACTTTATTCCAACATATCCCAGAATGAGCTGAATAATGCAGTTGAATATTATTTGAATCAAAAAGCTGACCCCAGCATACCTCCCACTGATACACTTCTAGAAATTATGAATCATGTTTTGGAAAAGAATTACTTTATCTTTGAAAACCATATATATCACCAAATTTCAAGAACAGCCATGGGGACTCCCATTCCCGTTTTCTTGCACCCTCGCCTGCATGCCATTATGGAATGGAACTATCGGTGAGATGAGCTTTTCCGTGCAACCAAACTTGTGAAGGATCTTCCACAAGCCAGTCCGATGAACGGTATTGAAGGCCTTGGTGAGATTAACAAATTCCATTGGGAGTTCCTGATTCTGCTCACGACGCTTCTCCTGTAGCTGGCAAACAGCTACCACTATGTCAGTTGTGCCCCTGCCTGCGCAAAACCTGCACTGTAATTCAGGGACGATGGAGTCTGTTATGTTGGCGATGGAGTCTGTTCAAAATGACCCTGGCAAGAATCTTTCCTGTGATACACAAGAGGGAAATCCCGTTATGATTGTCACAGGAAGCTTTATCACCCTTTCTCTTCCAGATGTGTACAAGAGGCGTGTTTGAAGTCTTCGGGCAATTCTTCTTTCTTCCCCCATATGGACTTGAACAGCTTTTCCAGGAGTACCTCGCTTCCATTCATGTACATGTCAGCTGGAAAACCATCTGCTCCTGGTGTTTTCCCTGAGGTGGTCTGTTTCAGAGCCTTTGCGGTCTTTGAACTGGAGGGCTGGTTTGCCAGATATTTCTTCACTGGCAGTTGGAGAAGTGCTGCGGTTGCTTCTTCAGTTATTGACGAGACTCTATTCAAGAGAGCATTGCAGCGCTCAGCCCAGCAAGCAAGGATGCCAGTCTCATCTGTCAGCAGTGTGGTTTGGTCAGAAGCACGAATGGGTGTTGACCCAGTGGTCCTTGGTCCACAGGTGGTGCAAAGGCCCTTGTGAAATGTCGTCATGTCGTTGATGTCAGCCACAGATTGCAGACTTTCTGCTTTCCTTTCCAACCAGTTGTTCTTCATCTGCCAAAGCTTCTGTTAAGTGAGCTGCCTGGCTTGCTGCTGCTTCTGTTTAGTTTTCTTCTTGCAGTTCTTGTCGCTGAGGTGATCTCTGTGGGTCTTGCACAGCGTGTCTGTGAGCTTGTTGATCTCTGGGTCGTTTTCATCAAACCAGTCTCTATGTTAGTGTTCAACAAAGCCACGGGTGTCCGCTGCGGCGTTGCACAGAGATTCTTTGAAGGCTTTCCATTCCTCGCCAGTGTCTTCGCCAGTGAGGTCGATGTTCGGCAGACATTCCTGGATTCTTTCTTACAGAATGTCTTTGCTGTTACACAGGTGAGCAATGTTCAGCATTCTCGGGGGCTTAACTCTGGCCAATATGTTCTTCAGGGAAAGCTGGATGTTCATCTTGTTCCTGATCAGGTGGTGATTGGACCAGCAGTCAGCTCCCCTCGTGCAGCGTGTAATGAGGACATCATGCTATCCCTATGGCGAACAATTACATGGTCAAGCATGTGCCATTGTTTGGAGCAAGAATGCGTCCTGGTGTCCTTGAACTTGTCTGCCTGCAGGAAGATGGTGTTGGCGATGGAAAGTGTTCATGTTGTGCACATTGTCATAACATCAGCAGACCGTTGGGGTTGCAGTTTCCAGTGCCGTGGTGCCCAAGAATGTTGGGACAAGTGGGGTGCACTAGTGGTCCTTTCCCACACGAGTGTTAAAGTCCCCGAGGATGATGACCTTGTCCTTGTGGTTGACCTCAGTGATGACTCGGTTCAGCTCCTCATAGAAAGCTTCTTTGATGTCATCTGGGTTCGTCATTGTTGGAGCATAGGTGCTGATGATGATGGCAAAGCGGTACTTTGTAAGCCTAAGCCACATCATTAGGTGATCATTAATGCGACTTGGCAGGCTATCCAGCTTCCGGGCAAGCTTTGTGTGAATGGCGAATCCAACAATAGAAGTTCTTTTTTTTCAGGCTTTCCAGTGCAGTAAAAGATTAGCCTCCTCCAACTTTTTCAAGATGTGTGTCACCCGCAAGTCTTGTTTGTTTCACTCAGAACCGCTATGTCGATCTGGTAACGGTTTAGCATCTTGGCATCAGAGCGGTACGACGCTCTGGTCTGTCGTCTCTGTCCACTAAGGTTCAGATATTCCACGTCCCAAATGTCAGGGGCATCTGAATTTTCTTATGCTTTGACTTTCGACCGCCTTGTTGGATGACCAGGCAGGCGTGGTCAACTGTCTGGTACAGTGAAGGGCAGGCTTTGTCTAGGGATTCTTTCATCTCCTCCTCCCCATGTGGCGAGAGCGGTTCTGTCCCTGAATAGGACTGTTCTGTTGCTGTAGGTGGATACGAGCACCGCATCTGCCCTAGTGTATGATGGACGACCATCAGCCTAAAGCGCCTACGTGCAGAGTCGTGAGTAGGGACCTGCAGCAACATCCTTTGCCTCTCCCCGTCACTACCTCGCTATAAC
>JADBJO010002421.1:205000-217500 GCA_016801955.1 Conus betulinus
AAATTCATTTAAAAGACGCCGTCTCTGTCCGGCCGTCTGTCTGTCTGTCTTTCTTTTTTTTCTTTCCCTCTCTCTTTCTCTCTGTCTCTCGCTCACTTTTCTTTTTTGGTGTGGGGGGGGGGGGGGGGGGGGGCGGGGGGGGGGGGGGGGGGAGTTGGTGCTGGTGGTGGTTGTGGTGGGTGATGTGAGGAGCGCTCACGCGCTTGGGAAGAGGGACGGAGAGGGAGACGGGCAATTGGGACCAAAGATATCCTTTCAGGCGTGTGTACTTACGGAATTGTGTGCTTACAGATAAAGTTTGCTTTGGTGCCGTGCCTTTAACATGTAACTACCATTGTTAACATGTTTGAGAGAGAGAGAGAGAGAGAGAGAGAGAGAGAGAGAGAGAGAGAGAGAGAGAGAGAGAGAGAGAGAGAGGGACGGGAAAACAAAAGAGAGAGGGGGGGGGGGGGAGGAAGAGATAATTTTGGTTTTGTTTGTATATGAGTGTACGTTGTGCGTGCGTTTATACCTGTTTTGTGTGGATATGTTTTGAGTGTGGCTGTCGGAGAGGGGAGAGGGGGCACGGTTTGTGTGTGTGTGTGTGTGTGTGTGTGTGTGTGTGTGTGTGTGTGTGTGTGTGTGTGTGTGTGTGTGTGTGTGCATGCGAGATAGAGAGAGACAGAGAGAGAGAGAGAGAGAGAGAGAGAGAGAGAGAGAGAGAGAGAGAGAGAGAGAGAGAGAGAGAGATTTTGGTTTCATTTGTTCGTCTGTGAGTGAACATGATTATGTGCGTGCACGCATGCACGTGAGTAGGGGGAAGGCGGCGGTGCGTGTGTATGTGTGTGGGGAGGGGGGGGGGGTAGGGGGTGGAGGTTTCTTTTCTTTCTTTTTTTCTTTTTTGTACTCCAGTTCTTATAGAACAGTAATACTTTAGAATGGGAACGAAGAAATGCTCTCTCTCTCTCTCTCTCTCTCTCTCTCTCTCTCTCTCTCTCTCTCTCTCTCTCTGCATGCGCGCGCGCGCGCGCGCGTGTGTGTGTCTGTGTGTGTGTGTGTGCGTGTGTGTGTTCGTCCATCCGTCCGTCCGTCCGTGGTCAAAATGTGTGTTCTACTCGCTCCAGACAAAACTACTGGGCCGATCTTTCTGAAACGTTTTAAGTATATTCATTATGGGTCACGGATGGTGCCCGATGTTTTAGTTTACCGTTATAACCGTTACTAACGGCTGTAACGGCTTGTAACGGTTTTTCTTCTTTATGGAATATTTCAGAAAGTGCGTGGCCGATCTTTTTGAAAATTAGCAGGTATGTTCATTATGGGTTACGGATGATGTCAGATGTTTTCGTGTACCCCGTTATAACCGTTACTAACGGCTGTAACGGCCTGTAACGGTTTTTTTCTTCTTTATGGAATATCTCAGAAAGTGCGTGGCCGATCTTTCTGAAATTTGTAGGAATGATCATTGTGGGTCACGTATGCCCGATGTTTTCGTTCACCGTTATAGCCGTTACTAACGGCTGTAACGGCCTGTAACGGTTTTTTTTCTTCTTTATGGAATATCTCAGTAAGTACTTGGCCGATCTTTCTGAAAATCTGTAGGTATGTTCATTATGGATCACGAATAATGTCCGATATTTTAGGTCACCGATATCGCCGTTACTAACGGCTGTAACGGCCTGTAACGGTTTTTCTTCTTCATGGAATGTCTTAGAAAGTGCTTGGCCAATCTTTGTGAAAATTAGCAGGCATGTTCATTATGGGTCACGGATGATACCCGATGTTTTAATTTACCCCGTTATAACCGTTACTAAGGGCAGTAACGGCCTGGAACGGTTTTTATTCTTCATGAAATATCTCCGAAAGTACTTGGTCGATCTTTTTGTAGAAAGAAACTCGTGGAGAGCGTGGCAGCAGACAGTCCTCAGAAGAGAAGCCCCCTTCAGGCAAGTGTTTCGGCCCATGTTTCATGGAATAGCTCCAAAAGTACTTGGCCGATCTTTTTCAAAATTAGCAGCTATGTTCATTATGGGTTGCGAATAATGTTCGATGTTTAGTTTACCGCTACAGCCGTTATTAACGGCTGTAATGGCCTGTAGCGGTTTTTCTTCTTCATTAAATATCTCAGAAAGTACTTGGCCGATCTTTGTAACAATTAGCAGGTGTATTCCTTATGGGTCACAGATGATGCCCGCTGTTTTAGTTACCGATATAGCCGTTACTAACGGCTGTAACGGCCTGTAACGTTTATTCTTCTTCATGGAATATCCCAGAAAGTACTTGGCCGATCTTTGTGAAAATTAGCAGGTATGTTCACTATGGGTTACAGATGATGCCCGATATTTTAGTTTACCGTTACAGCCGTTACTAACGGCTATAACGGCTCAAAACGGTTTTTCTTCTTTATGGACTATCTCAGAAAGCACTTTTTCAATCTTTCTGAACATTTGTAAGTATGTTCATTATGGGCGACGGATGATGCCCGATGTTTTCGTTTACTGTTAAAGTCGTTACTAACGGCTATAACGGCCCCTAACTGCTTTTCTTCTTTATGGAACATCCCAGAAAGTATGTGGCCGATCTTTCTGAAAATTTGTAGGTATGCTCATTATGGGTCACGGATGATGCCCAATATTTACTTTGACCGTTATAGCTGTTACTAACGGCCCATAATGGTTTTCTTCTTTATGGAAAATCTCAGAAAGGTCTTGGCCGATCTTTTTGCAAATTTGTAAGGATGTTAATTATAGGTCACACATGATGGCCAATGTTTACCAGAATAGCCATTACTAACAGTTACACACCAGCCCAAGACGGTTTTTCCTCTTTATGGAATATGTCACACGTATTCAGGATAAACTTGGAGTACGTTTATATGCTTTGCATCTTGTTTTATGTGTGAGAGAGAGAGAGAGAGAGAGAGAGAGAGAGAGAGAGAGAGAGAGAGAGAGAGAGAGAGAGAGAGAGAGAGAGAGAGGGGAGAGAGAGAGAGAGATTTTTTTTTCATTTTCAGTACAGTTAAGATGTAATTTGTTTTATTGTTATGATTTTCTGATTTTATTATTTGACTTATAGATGTTAATGTTTCCCTGTTAATTTTTTAATGTTTTTTTTTTATGTCACTCAGATGTTATTTGTATTATTTTCTTTTTTCATTAATTTATTAAGTTTTTTTTTTTTTTAATGTCAGTACAACACTATGTTAATCGGACAGTAAATGATTTCAGTCAGTCAGTCATTCAGTGTGTGTGTGTGTGTGTGTGTGTGTGTGTGTGTGTGTGTGTGTGTGTGTGCGTGCGTGCGTGCGTGCGTGCGTGCGTGCGTGCGTGCGTGCGTGCGTGTGTGTGTGTGTGTGTGTGTGTGTGTGTGTGTGTGTGTGTGTGTGTGCTCTCATGCCTGTGTGCGTGCGCAGCGCGCGCGCGTTTGTGTATATATGCGTGTGTGTGTGTGTGCGTGTGTGTGTGTGTGTGTGTGTGCGTGCGTGCGTGCGTGTGTGCGTGCGTGCGTGCGTGCGTGCGTGCGTGCGTGCGTGCGTGTGTGTAAGTGTGTGTGTGTGTGTGTGTGTGTGTGTGTGTGTGTGTGTGTGTGTGTGCGCGCGCGTGGGTGAATCATGTACGCCACAATCCTATGTGCCTATTTTTTTTTCAATCTCTTTTTGTACTCCCAGTTTCTGGTAGAACAGGGAGTACTTTAGAATGGGAACGAAGAAATGCTGCCTGTCTGTCCGTCCTTCCGTGGTCAAAATGTGTTCCACTCGTTCCAGACAAAACTACTGGGCCGATCTTTCTGAAGATTTGTAGGTATGTTCACTATGGGTCATGGATGATGCCCGATCTTTAGTTTACCGTTATACCAGTTTACTAACGGCTGTAACGCTTTTTCTTCTTTATAGAATATTTCAGAAAGTATTTGGCCAATCTTTGTAAATATTAGCAGGTATCTTCATTATGGGTCATGGATGACGCCCGATGTTTTAGTTTACCCCGTTATAGCCGTTATTAACGGCTGTAACGGCCTGTAACGGTGTTTCTTCTTTATGAAATATCTCAGTAAGTACTTGGCCGATCTTTTTGAAAATTTGTAGGTATGTTCATTATGGGTCACGAATAATGCCCGATGTTTTAGTTTACCGTTATAGCCATTACTAACGGCTGTACGTCCCCTCACAGTTTTTCTTCTTCATGGGATATCTCCGAAAGTACTTGGAAGATCTTTTTGAAAATTAGCAGGTATGTTCATTATGGGTCACGAATAATGCCCCATATTTTAGTTCACCGTTATAGCGGTTTCTAACGGCTGTAACGGCCTGTAACGATTTTTTCTTCTTTATAGAATATCTCAGAAAGTACTTGGCCGATCTTTGTGAAAATTAGCAGATATGTTCACTATGGGTTACGGACGATGCCCGAGGTTTTAGTTTACAGTTATAGCCGTTACTAATGGCTATAACGGCCCATATTGTTTTTCTTCTTTATGGAATAGCTCAGAAAGCACTTTGTCGATCTTTCTCAAAATTTGTAGGTCTGTTCATTATGGGTCACGGATGATACCTCATGTTTTATTTTACCGTTATAGCCGTTACTACCGGCTATGACTGCCCATAACGTTTTTCTTTTTTTTATAATATCTCAGAATTACTTGGCCGATCTTTCTGAAAATTTGTAGGTATCTTCATTATGGACGACGGATGATGCCCGACGTTTTAGTTTACCGTTATAGCCGTTACTAACGGCTATAACGGCCCATAACTGTTTTCCTTAATTTTATGGAATGTCTCAAAACGTACTAGGCCAATCTTTTTGGGAATTTGTAGGTATGTTCATTATGGGTCACGGATGATGCCCAACGTTTTAGTTTACCGTTAAAGCCGTTACTAACGGCTGTAACTATCCATAATGGTTTTTCCTTCTTTATGGAATATCTCAGAAAGTGTGTGGCCGATATTTCTGAAAATTTGTAGGTATGTTCATTATGGGACGCGGATTATGCCCGATATTTCAGTTTACCGTTATAGTCGTTACTAACGGCCCATAATGGTTTTCTTTTTTATGGAAAATCTGAAGGTTCCTGGCCGAGCTTTCTGAAATTTTTGTAAGGATGTTCATTATAGGTCACAGATGATGGCCGATGTCTACCACAATAGCCATTACTAACGGTTACACCAGCCTAAGACGGTTTTTCCTCTTTATGGAATACCTCACGCGTATTCAGGATAAACTGGGTGTACGTTTATATGCTTTGCATCTTGTTTCTTTTTTTCTTTCTTTTTTTTCATGTCTTTAAAATCTGAACGCATGATTTGCTTAGCAAAGACAGATTGAAAGAATAGGCTCAGCCTAAACAATCATCAGACCTTGTGTTGATGGAATAAAGGTTTACTGAGCTCTGAATTCTGAGTTCTGAGTCTCTCTCTCACTCGCTCTCGCTCTCTCTCTCTCTCTCTCTCTCTCTCTCTCTCTCTCTCTCTCTCTCTCTCTCTCTCTCTCTCTCTCTCTCTCTCTCTCTCTCTCTCTCTCTCTCTCTCTCTCTCTCTCTCTCTTCTTTTTAGCTATGTGTTAAAGCCACTTCTTACTACAACACTTCTTCATCACAGGTATCCGTTCTTTCTATTATATTCCACTAAATTGCTTTACAGTTCATTCCATCATCTATTTTTCCTTATAAAATTAATCTATGCACTTATCTGATATTTTGTTATACTGTAATTGTTTATTTTTTTCTTCCCTCCTTTCATTCAAATGTCAAATGCTTATTCATTCCATTGGTAATATGATGTATTCTTTCACTGATTAATTGGTTTCTGTACACCATCCATCACTTATAATCAATCAATCTCTCTCTCTCTCTCTCTCTCTCTCTCTCTCTCTCTCTCACACACACACACACACACACACACACACACACACACACACACACACACCCTGTCCTGTTAGTCCTCTACCCCCGCCCATTCCTGCTTCACACACACACACACACACACACACACACACACACACACACACACACGCACACACACTGTTCCCAGCATACATGCATGCGGTCAACAGTAGGCTCACCCCTGCTTCCCCGACCCTCCCTCCTCCAAGCATCCATCTTAGCTCCCACCACACCCACAGCCCCCCCCCCCCTCCCTACCCGACGGTGACTGGCCATCTTTAAATCACCGTCAAGGTTAGGTCGCGCTTTGTTTGGCGGGCTTGATGAACGAGCAGTGGGTAGGCTTCCCCTGCTTCACTCCCTCCACCCCCACCTCCTCAAGCCGCTCCCGCTCCCCTTGCCCCGCATCCACCCTCTTCTCCCACCATACCTGTAACTCCTCCTTCCCCTTTCAGGTGAGCATGAGCCGTCTCTAAGATGACCATCAAAGTCTGTTTGGCAGGCTTCACAAACAGGGAATGGGCAGTGTCAGGAAGTCCTTTACACTTTTGATGCGTGAAGGAACTGGCGCTTGGTGATTTCCTCGATATGATGCACACTCACACAGACACGCCTGAACAAACTTTCTGCAGATGGTTTGGTTTCATTCAAGCATAATTATGTTCTCGAAAATTGAACAATTTTGAGCAAAAACAGTACCTCTTTGGCAAGAAAACTGACCAGTATATGTAGCGACTAATGTTTGGGCGCAAAAAAACCGTGAAATCCTATCAATTGATGTTTATAAACAAAGATAATTCATACGTTTTTCCTTTATAACGATAGATAACAAAAAAGGACGGAAAGGAGATTATTTCGTTAACCATATATACTTGAAGAAAAAAAAAAGGTTTACGTAAAAAAAAAACAAACAAACAAACAAAATGCGTATATCTGGAGGTGTGCCTTTTTGGGTCTAAGCGACCGACATACAGACATCCATTTCATGTCCAGTGTTAAGATGGCAGTAGAAAAGTTGTTTTGCAGAATAAATATAGATATACCTAGCATGCCCAGTGTGAAGAGATGGCAGGAGAATGGATGGTGCACAGGATACATACAGACATACATAGTTTGTCCAATGTTGAGGTAATAGAATGGTTGTAGTGCCTAATACATACAAACATACATAGCATATTTAGTGTTAAGATAAAAGAATTGTTGTTGCGCAAGATATGTACAGACATACATAACATGCCCAAGGTTAAAACAAAAGTGGAATGATTGTTGAGCAGGATACAGTTAGATGTACATAGCATGTTCAATGATAGATAGCAGGAACCTGGTTGCTGTGCAGGAGATATACAGACATACACAGCGTGTCCAGTGTTGTTGACAGGAGAGCAAATTGTTGTGTAGATATATAGACAAACATTGTATGTACAGTTTTAGATGACAGGCCAATGATTGTTGATACAGGAATCTAAAGACATACATAGCATGTTAAGAATGACGCCATTAAATGATCGTTGTGCAGGATATATACAGTCACCAACACTGAATGGATCCATCCTGTGTCACATATTCATGAGAACCTGTGTCACCCTCACCAGGCCACCTGGTCACGTCATCTTCTTGAACACCCTTATTCGGAAAATTCGGTACCGAATAACTACCTTTCTTGGTCAGTGTGGTTCCAGGCAGATTAACCTGAGACAACCCCAAAAGTACTCATCGCCTTTATTTTTCCCTGATGTCTTTGGTAAACGGGACAAGCAATGAACTCCATATGTCTTTATTTCTTGCCTGTAATGGGAATTGTTGTTCTATAGGCTTGAAACTTCGCTTCTCTTTCCACAAAGAAAACTTGAAACCTCATCAAGTGCCAGGACAGAGCACCTGGAATTGCTCAAAATCGGTGTGGCCTGACTTATTTGAGCATTTTTACTGTGATCTGATCTCACAATGTGCAGAACATGAAGATGAAGTCCTTTGTCCCTACACCTCCCACAGATGCGGGCCAGGGAAGGTAAAGGGCAAAGAACGTGTTGCACGTGATAATCGCATCATATTAAAGTTTAGGCTTAACGCAGCTTTTTTTTTTCTGCTCTGTTGAACGACTCTTTTTCATAAGAATATAGGTTTCTGGATTCTGGATTCGACATTAGAAAAGCAGTTACAGACTCAGAATCAAAAACTTACTGGAAAAAATATTTCGACAGGGTCGCCCTGTCTTCTTCAGCTCACTGTTGCTGTTGTGGCAGCGAGGCCTGGTGGTGGGACGACTGTTGTATGGGGTGAACGGTTGTCAGGATCTGATTGTAGATGGGGGGAAGTTCAAAGCCTTGATCTCTGTTCAGGCTGGGGCATCTGGTCTTAATTTCGATGGCTTCTTTAACTTTTCTTTTTGTGAGGAAGGGCTCTGTAGTTAAGATCTTGGTTTCTGGGGGCTGAAACTGGCCTGTGGCTTGTAGATGTTCGTATATGGCAGAAGTAGATCGGTTTTGGTATTCCTGTAGGCGGGTGGTGAATGGTCGTGCTGTCTCGCCAATGTAGGTATGGGTACAGTCTTGACACCCTACCTGGTACACTACACCACACTGCTTGAGGGGGCCTGTTTTGTCTTTGACATGGGTCAGTTGCTGGCGTAGGGAGTTGCTGGGTTTGTGGAACACTTTGTATCCATGTTGTTGGAAGGTCCTGGCTAGACGCTCTAAGACTACTTTAATGTAAGGGATCCCCACTTTCACATTGTCCGTATCTGTAGAAGGGTAGCGAACTCGAGGGTTGTCCCACATCCATGCAGGGTATCCATTAGCGGAAAGGGCAGTCTTGATGTGTTCTTCTTCTTTCAGCTCTTCCTCCTTAGTGGAACACAGTACAGAGGCTCTGTGCATGAGGGTGTTGACAACAGATCTCTTGCGCTGGAGGGGGTGGTTAGAGTGAAAAGTTCAGATATTGGTCAGTGTAGGAGGGTTTCCTATAGACGGTGGTCTCCATCCTGTCGTCATGGGTTCAGGTGATGAGTGTGTCCAGGAACGGGATCTTCCCTTATGCTTCAGTTTCCGAAGTGAATTGGATACTGGATACAAAAAGAAAAGTTAAAGAAGCCATCGAAATTAAAGACCAGACGCCCCAGCCTGAACAGAGATCAAGGCTTTGAACTTCCCCCATCTACAATCAGATCATGACAACCGTTCACCCCACACAACAGTCGTCCCACCAGGCCTCGCTGCCACAACAGCAACAGTGAGCTGAAGAAGATAGGGCGACCCTGTCGAAATATTCTCCCAGTAACTCTTTGATTCTGAGTCTGTAACTACTTTTGTAATGATCCTTTTTCACTTGTTATATTAAGGGTAAGCAGCGTAATAAGTATGATTGACTAACTTCCAAAACTGAAACTAGTTTCAATAAAAAATTCTTTTTAATGTTTACCTATCTGGTTTTGAAAATTGTCGAGTTTTTTCCTGCTGCTACAAAACGAGGTAGCAATGAATCCTAAGCCTTCTAACTATGCCAGTAATAAAAATGTGTTCAAGTCATTTATTTTTCATAACAGTTTTATTTGCTTTCACAGGAAATCCTGTCGTTGCTAATGATCTTAAAGTAAATAAATCGATTGTGATTTTGACATTATAAAAAACAACATAGAATTTGAAAGCGCCCATAATGTTACTTCTTGCTCTTCAATAGTAATGGGCAATTTTGGTGATTTTAAACGTTCTTCATATTTTAAGTTGTTATTTATATCTTATAACTTGTTTTGTAAGTATCTGCACATTTTCTACAAGAATTATATGCTTCCTCAGACTAGGCCCCACAACATTACCATATTCTAGAATTGATTCGTCTTGAGAATTAAAAAGTGGTGCCAAAATGTCTTTGATTCTGAACTAAATGCAATTTCCTCTGCTGTTTTCTTTACCTGTTTGACAGTAGCAGTGCCCTGCTGTTCACAAATAAGCTTTTATCAAAACAAATCCCTAAACTTTTGGCCACATCTGCAGGCTATAGCTCATCGCCATGAGTTCTATATCAATATTTGGGTTATTATTACCAATATCTATGATTTTACACTTACCACGTATTTGTCTGTTCAGCCAACTTGATGCAGGTGTATAATTTACATCGTCATTCATCATGAAAAAAAAAACCTTCTACAGTAAGTTTTAGTGTCTGGCATAAAAAGCAGCATTCAAAATAAAGCATATTGTTTTTAAAGTATACAGACAGACTAGATCCTAGAATACTGCTATGAGGAACACCAATGATAACGCTTGTAGTATCCAGTTTTGCTTTAGAATTGTCGACGTACTAAAATCTATAACAAAGTTTGTATCTGATGTCATAAAATTTTCGTTTATGCATTAATTGTTGTTGTGGGACTTCGTGACTCGCTTTTTGGGGTGGACATAACACCAAGTGGTATATTATTACTCAGCACAATCATCCTATTAGTTAACACATGGTCTACAAAATGTAAGCCCTAACTGGGTGTTGGACAACAAGTTATTAAAAGTAAGATTTTTATTTACTTCGTCCCTTATCGGTCTTTCACACACTTAACAAAAGGATTGTGCGAGACTTACAGGTCTGCGGTCGCCAAAATCGTTTTTATTCCCTTTCCTAAAGACTGGCTTGATTGCAGGTAGTTTCGTGTTGGCAGATATGATAAAAGAAATTTTTTTTAACGCTTTGGTGTTTCATCAACAAAATCCTTAAATGGAGAGTCAATCTTTTGGTGCCTTAAATTTTCTTGGATGGATTTCGTTAGGATAACATAATTGAAAATACACAGTTTACACAATAGATTAATTCATATCTTTAACCTTAAATTCTACCTTAGAAATCATATTATTAATAAGTTTTCAAAAGTATTGCAATTCATTTCAATCTTCAGCTATTTGTAAATGCCATTTCTCCTGACGGCATATCTAAAGCATTGCCAGCTGGGTTATTTCGTTGTCGTTGAACGTCAAAGAAAATCGGTGTTCATGATTTTTTTTCCTTGTGCGAGTTGCAATCGTTACTATTAATTGAATCCTTGCACATGGAGGAGGGGGGGATACTTGCTACAGCTTGTGCTTGTAAATTGTTTATAGTGTCTTGTTTGCACAATAGCACCCTGTATATGAGACTGGGCAAAATGAAATAGTAATGGATAAATTTGTAATACTTCTGTGATTAATCTAAGAGAGATCACCGTGTGGAGAGCAACTGCTTTGGTGTTACAATGTTTATAAAGACAGAGGATGATGGTGATGGCAAAGCTTCTTTTCGGACCAGTCTTTTGTGTGCGTTCATATCGTTGTTAAAACAGTTAAGTTGTGAACAAACTGCATGATGCGTGACGTATAAATGAGTTTATCGTAAAATTAGTGATCTGTCACGAAGTAGACAAAACACGTAATACACGGGGCGACGAGGAGGGAGGGCGGTGTGCGTGTGTGTGGGGGGGGGGGGGGGGGGGGGGGGGGGGGGGGGGGGGGGGGGGGGGGGGGGGGGGGGGACCAGTCAACACTTAGCACTTAGCTAGCTGCTATGATGGCTGTGTATAGTCTTCTAGACATTCGTTAGACCTTGCTTCAGGTGCTCTTTGGTGTTGACTGGGAATCGGTTTTTAGTTGCTTTGAGTAAAGATAATCAAAAGAAAACAAAATCATTTTATGGGAATTGATTTCTTTGATATATTTTTTTTACTTTGAAATGAACGTGACTATATTTCAGACTATTTTGGTTGCTAAATCTAAGGTAAGGAGCTTGTCCACAGAGTAGTGAGCAAAGAATAAAAAAATAGTCTGTTGTATTTCCAGTAGAAAGAAAACTATTCCAAACATGTCAGAAAAAATGCAGTTTTTAACATGGAAACCGCTTACTAAATGTTGACAAACTAAATAAATTTTATCGCTATAGTTATCTCATTCAAGTAGTATGATTTCTCATAGTGAAAACGAGTGCCTTAAAATTTAGTGGCGAAAAGATTACTTCTTTGCGTTTCTCAAGGGTGAGAAGTGAGGTTATCGGAGACGGAACAGAGGAGGAGAGGGATGAAGAGAGATAGTTTCAGTTTCAGTTTCATCAAGGTGGCGTCACTGCGTGCTGACAAGTCCATATACGCTACACCACAACCGCTAAGTTTTCAGACCACACTACGCATGATTTGAAGCTGATGGATAAATGAATTAACAACAAAGATGAGACAATTGAAGAAGAGGGTCTCGTGGCTACGACTTAGCGGATGTCTGACCTACGCATTAGCCCAACGCCCTGGTCAGGCTTTGAGTGCCTACCTACCATGTGTGTGTGTGTGTGTGTGTGTGTGTGTGTGTGTGTGTGTGTAGTGGATGTACACGTGTGTGTATGTGTGGGCATGGGCCCATGTGTGTGCGTGGGCGCATGTGTGTGCAGTGACTGCGCGTGTTAATGTTTAGAAGATGACTTAGGAACAAGAACACCAAATACAGCGTACAAGTTCACGCGCACCCTCGCGCAGAGACATTGCAGTAAGAACAACAGCTCCTCGCCTGCAAACACATCCAATGCGCACACACACCAACACTTGCACACACATGTCTGTGGATTCTAATTAACACACTGGCATTACCCCACTGATGAACACACACACACTCTCCCACACACCTCCGCTTGCACACTCATGATGT
>JADBJO010002421.1:222500-225000 GCA_016801955.1 Conus betulinus
AGTTGATTTTGTGGAAGACCTAGGTACCATGCTTTTGGAAACTACAGTAAATTGACGCTGGCAGTGACATACTTTTATTTTAGCTGCAAGTGTACGCCAGGATTTAAAACACAGTTTGAGTCGTCTTTCTCCTTCTTGAGACAAACTATTTTTTTGCAGCAAAAGTAAGATTTTGTTGTTTCTGTGCTGAAAAAAAAATCTTTAGAAAAAATCCGACCTATTCTATTTTTTCAGCCATGTTACCAGAAACGAACAATACTTTTTGCCTTTGGTAAGGGCTGTGTTGTTTACCAGTGTAGTATTATTATGCAGGGTCTACTTGTAAAGTGCTATTGGTTAAAAAAAAAAAAAGGGGGGGGGGGGGGGAGGGCGGGGGGCAGGGAGGAGGGAATAGACAGCAAAGGCATCAACACGCCAATAAAATAGAAATGGATGATCATTGTGCTTATGTCTTGTTCACACCCAGGTGGCCGCCGTGTGATGGGCGTGGACACCGAGTAGCGCTTCGTCCCTGTCTTCTGTGGAAAGAACTCGCAGACTGTCGCCTTGTCGATTCTTGTAAAACAGATCGTTGCTCTCAGAAAGAAAGAACTTCTCGCTGTCTCTTCGAAAATTTCATTTTTCCTGTGTCAGAACTCTTTTTAATTCTGTCTGGTATGATCTTTTCTGCGATGTACTTCTTCAGTTCATTTATTTGGAAGCATCCATGTCGTTCAGAGACCAGTCTCAAACTGAACCCCAAGAAAACATTGTAGGAAATTTATTCTGCCAATAATTCATCATTCAAACTGTTCAGTTTATACGCAGGCCAGATTACAATGAACCCCTCATTCCATTTGTGGAGCACACTGAATGGATTGTTTGGTAAACCTGCGCTTTAGTAGATCTGCACAGCAATATAGGTCTCCATGTCGATAGATCTATGTATAAACTTACTTTATCACTGAGTTTGTAAACGCACAGTTTCTGCAGGGTTTGTTCGTTTTGTTTGAATTTTACTTTTTAAACTTCATGTATTTCATGTTTTGGCTTACTTGTTCTTATGTATTTAGGGTATGTATGCCTGTATGTCTTTGTGTGTGAGTAAGGATGCTAATACGGTTCTAAAAAAATTGGATAGAAGTTCAGACCATAGTCAATCATCGACCCAGGATCCTTTCAAGCATATTTTATGGTGGAGATCTATCAACCTGCATCATCCTGCATGCTGCAAAACTGTCAAAATAATCATACAGGAGAGCTGTTGATGCGGAGATCAACCAACATGTACCCATCCTGCATGCTACCAGAGCCAGATAGTTTTGCTAGTTTAATTTCAGATAGGCATATTTTTCAAAGCACATGCAACGTTCCAATAATGAAAGTTTACTGCCAAGTCTGATAACTTTTTCCTCAAAAGCACACACTTGTAACATTTAATGAACTATCATTTCTTGTAAAAAAAAAAAAAAAAAAAAAAAAAGATGAACTTCATTGTGTAAAAACATAGTCTGAAAAATCTTATTGATTACTACATAAAAATTCTTTGATTCCTTGTTTTCAGAGCTCGGTTGCTGAACTTTTTGGCTTGAGCATAGACTGACTCAGCAAATGTCTTGGCCGTGTCGGCGTGTTAGAAGTCCTGCGACATGTTCCAGTCTTTATGCGCTTTTATCGTAACTTCGCAGTCTGAAAAAAACGGATGTCGTTTAGCCGACAAACGAATCTGTGCTCCTTGCAGCTTGTCGCAATGACCGGGCTTTGACCAGAGACCGCAATAGTGGTCATTATCTATTCGTTTCTACTTAATATCATCATATAACAATCTGCATTTAAACAGTGATAGTTGTAGAAAAAGCAGCAGCTTCAGCAATAAAACAAACAAACAAAAATCCACCATCAAAAAGAAAAGTGATGATGATGATGATGATGATGATGATGTTGACAGGCGCCGTTCCAAATGAATTTAGCCCAAAGCGCCGTGTGCTAACCCAACACACACGCTCACATCAACATATGCATTCACACTAACAGACAATTATAATGACTACTATACTACTACTACTAAATGATTTTGAAATTCATCGACTGAAACAATCTACAAATTAATTAACCAGTGTGTTTTATAAGAAGAATATTGGGATGGATGAATGATTATCAAGATACATATATATATACTTACAAATCAAACATAGTAGCAACTAAAATTGACACGGGAGTCATTTTTCTACGGGAGTCAATATTCGTCCGTCTATTCTAACAAAACCTGTAGAAAATTGAACGGTTCATTTTTCTCCAGAGAAAAAAGAACCGGGGAGTCAAATTTCTACAGAGTCAATATTGTCCGTAACATTCTCCATAGAATATTGACTCCAAAACCTGTAGAAAACTGAACAGTTCATTTTTCTCTGGAGAAAAAAGACCGGGGAGTCAAATTTCTACGGAGTCAATATTTTCCGTAACACCGGCTCGCGGAAAGGAAGACAAGCCAGCCATGCACAATACAGAGAGACTCAAGCAC
>JADBJO010002421.1:230000-265000 GCA_016801955.1 Conus betulinus
GGAAAAGGAGGGGAGTATTACGGTCAATTCATAGTCAGAGATGTTTCAAGCTACATGGTGCAAAGAGAGAGGAGAGAGACAGTTGTCTGTTGCTGAATCAGAGAGACTTAGACTAAGAGGATATGGAATGTGACAGGGTAGAGGGAATGGGAGGGTGGGGTGAAGGATGGGAGCTCTGTCGAAGGCTCTTCTGATGGAGAAATACTGTCCACACTACACACATCCTGGTATTTGTTGTCTGCTTTAAGGAGGATCACAAAATCAATGTGTGTCTGGCTGATGTCCTAGTAACCAACGTTGACGTGCTGATAGTCTGTCTTGTCAGCTGACCCAAGGCTTACACTCTCACCTGGGCTCAGAAACATACTCACACATCAACGTACATTCATTCATTCATTAAGCCCCTCGCTCTCGGTGGAGCGTAGGCCATCGACGACCCTTCGCCATCGCACTCTGTTCTGGGCTGTTCTGGTCATTCCAGTCCAGTTCGTCCCTTGTTGTTTCAGCTCCGCCTCAGTGTCTCGCCTCCAGCTGTCGCGAGGCCTGCCTCTCTTCCTCTTTCCCTGCTGGTTCCAGGTCAGGGCTTGGCGTGTGGTGCTGGACGCTGGCTTCCTGGAGGTGTGTCCGATCCAGCCCCACTTCCTTCATAGTATCTGCTTGGCCACTGGTTCCTGTCCCGCGCGCTCCCACAGATATTCGTTTCGGATCCCGTCCTGCCATCGGATTTTGTAGATGTGCCTCAGACAGGTGTTGAAGAATGTCTGAATCTTTTGTTGCATCGTCTGTGTTGTCCGCCGTCTCACATCCATAGAGCAGAATTGATTTCACGCTGTAGTTGAAGATGCGAAGTTTGGTTCTTATGCTGATTCCTCCAGATGCCCAGATGTTCTTGAGCATGACGAAAGCTGCTCTTGCCTTGGCGATTCTGGCTGTGACGTCTCGGGTCCGTACCACCCTGTTGGTCAACCACACTTTTCCCAGGTAACGAAAGACTCCACCTCCCTGATGGGCTCTCCACTGACTGTGACTGGTGTGTTGGCAGTGGTGTTGATTTTCATCAGCTCGGTCTTCTTCCTGTTGATCTTGAGCCCTGTCCCGGCTGATGTGGTCTCCAGGCGAATGGTCTTGTCCTGCATCTGGCTGTGGCTGTGTGATTGGAGCGCCAGGTCGTCAGCAAAGTCGAGGTCGTCGAGCTGCGTCCAGAGTGTCCACTGTATATCGTTGTTCCTGCCTGTTGTTGTGGTCTTCATGATCCAGTCAATGACCAGGAGGAGAGAGGAACGGCGACAGCAGGCACCCCTGCCGAACTCCAGTCTTCACCTCGAAACTTTCAGACAGCTGACCGGCGTGGGCAATCCTGCAGTTCATGTTCTGGTAGGTGCACTGGATGAGGAGATGATCTTCTCGGGGACTCCGTAATGCCTCAGCAGCTTCCACAGCGTCTCTCTGTCCACACTGTTGAAGGCCTTTCATAATCTATGAAGTTGATGTAGAGAGGGGGAGTTCCACTCCAGCGACTGCTCCACAATGATGCGCAGGCTGGCGATCTGGTCGGCACATGATTTGTTCCGCCGGAAGCCTGCCTGCTGGTCTCGGAGCTTGGGGTCGACAGCCTCTTTCATCATCTCCAGTAGAACCCTGTTGAGAACCTTGCCTGGCGTTAACAGGAGCATGATCCCTCGGTAGTTGCTGCAGTCCCTGAGGTCTCCTTTCTTTGGCAGCTTGATGATGAGTCTTTTCCACTGGGCTGGTACTTCCTCCTTCTCCCAGATCTTGCTGAAGAGGCTGTATAGCATGTTGACAACTGTCTCTGTGTCTGCTTTGAACACATCAACGTACACACAACCATTATCCTCTGGAGCCGATGTCTGGGGAAATGGAATGTGGCTTCACGATGGTAAAAAAGACACCAGAGACGCCGCAGGCTCTGTGGTACGTCTAGCACGAGTTACAGCGCTGAGACGACGGCATGGAGTCTGCAACAGAGCTTAGAGACCACTTGGGAAAAAAAAACATTCACATCATCCACATAGGTCATAACTTGGCGTCAGAGCTTACCAACCACCCCGTGTCAAGAATTAAGAGTGCACGCTACAATACACATCATCCCTGAAGCATCACCAGAGTTGGTGATAATTTGCATTTGAACAACATTTAAAAACCATTTATAACCTCTTTCTCTGTTCACACCACTGAAAAAATACAACTTCAGATTTGAGAATTAATAATCATCAACTTTTCAGCACTTGGTTAAATCGAACTAGGCTTAAAGAGACAGTCCAATTACTGAACTGTTCTCTTGAGTCTGCAAACAAAAGAGAGAGAGAGAGAGAGAGAGAGAGAGAGAGAGAGAGAGAGAGAGAGAGAGAGAGAGAGAGAGAGAGAGAGAGAGAGAGAGAGAGAGAGGAGGGTAAGTTGCTTTTATTCCTTGTTTGTTTGTTTGCAGTATTATTGTTGTTGTTGTTGTCGTTGTTGCTGTTGCTGTTGCTGCTGCTGCTGCGGATGATGCATGGTGCTGATGCAGCTGATGGTGCTGCTGCTGTCTTTACACATCTTGGTACCACAACTGTTGCAGGTACGCAGACACTTTAATGTGGGAGAGTGGGGTGGTTGGTTACTTCATGCCAAAATTTTTATATATGTTTGGGACCCAGTGTATGATAGTTGGTATCTTGTGCCTGCTCGGACACAACGTGCTGAATGTATTCTTCTGGGCACCTCTACAAAAGATTTATATGACATTTCTTGTGACGATTTGGCAGACGGCTTTGTGTGTGAGAGCTCCCTTCCCTTTCAAATCATTACAACATCAGCACACCATTTACGCTTCCTGTCCGACCAACAGGACAACATCACACGTGTGAATCTTGAAATCTGCCCCATGCAGCACTTGACTCATCAACTGTTGGCCTGTGATTTTAGGAGTCAGTGTATGAAAGTGGAGAACACTGAGGCATGGCACAAGGCGTCTTGTACTGTATCCCAGGGACCGACACAGCCGTACTTTTATTGTGACGTGTCCAGGAGAGTTCGTGCCTTATAGTCTGGTGTGTGATTTTCAAAACGATTGCCGATATGGACGTGACGAAGATTTCTGTGTGGAACTGACGTGCGGTACAGGCATGCTTCAGTGTGGAAATACACAGGTTCACGTTCTTTGCATTTTTTTTTCTCTTCCTCTACTGTTGTACTTGCTTTTTCGTCTCTTCCTTTGACCTACTAATTTCAGTTGAAAGCATGATCCAGTCAATCGACAAACCAGGTGTGGTTATCACTAATCTTCATGCTATGCTTCTTTTTAGGGCGTGCATGTACATTACATCACTTTAATAAGATAATAGATATACATGTATTTAGCCACAACACATAATTTGGGTAAAAGTTTTTTTTTTTTTTTTCTCTGAACCTAAAGGCATTATACACATACATTTAGAATGTTCGCATAAGTTCATCTGTCGTTGACGACATTAAAGATTTATCGTAAGTAACGGGCCATCCGTTCTCCAATATCAGAATATTCGTGAAAAGATATAGATCGCTGAAGAACAGAAGACTACCACCAACAGGAATCACAAGGTAGTTTGAATTTTTTGAAAAGTTCACCGTAAGGCTGTGTAAACCACTCATGTAGAAGACGTTGGCTGTGATCATAGACCACTGAATGTCAAGTCAAGATCAGACTAACCAGACAGAAAAAGGTGCTTTCTAGACGATCTGATCCTCCCAGGTTTCAAGCTTTAAACACGCATACATGATTTCAGACAGATTTATCCTACTGCCAGGAGCACAGATGAAGATAAGGATTGTCACCAGCCGCCGTGGCGAAGTGGTTAGCGTCGCGGACTCCCGGCTGGGAGTCGTGGGTTCGAATCCCATCAGAAGTCGTGTGGGTTTTTCTGCCCCGACCGGCTCCTACCCAGAGTTGAGTTTGCTGCGGGCTCAGTTGGGAAGACTGGGACCACACAGTCGAGTTTCATCCACTTAATGGATGCGTTTATGAGAGTGTTGCTCAAATTTCCTGACCAACACTGCAGGTGTCTGTATCTCTCGGACCTGGTTGGCGCCGGGATATATTATGAAAGGAAGCGTAGAGTACAGCCCTGTCATGTAGTTTCAGACCGAAATGGAAATCCGTAGCATCATCTTAATCATCCTCATTCTCATCGATCAGCATAAAAAAAAAAGTCTCAAATTCTGTGGCCCTTCATGCCCTGCTCTCATGGTGACCTCAATTTCGATGTCCTCTCAACGTCTGTGGCCTTGGTTTGGTTCCGTCCGGGTCACTGGTATCGGCGGGTCCATGGGGGCTGTCGTTGGACGGACGTGGTGGGCGCCCTCCGGAGGGAGAGCTCACTCACGCCGGCTCCGCGACTAAGCAATTATTGTCGTCAGTAGGGGGCTTAGTAGGTGGTGTCCTGCGTATGTTAGATCAGAACAGGCGCCACTGAACACCACTGAAGTGACTCGGCAGCAGTGCAGTGTCTCCTCCGGTGGGTTGCCTCTTGACGGCTTGACATTGACTGCTCCCTGTGGGATTGCCGGTGCCGGGGCTGTGGCGCGGGGCCGACCGGGCTGTGGCTGTGGACGGGGTGTCGGAATGAGCGGCGTGAGTGCACTGCCTCTGAGTTGGTGCAGAGGTTGGGACAGCAAAAAAAAAAAAAAAAAAGAAAAAAGATATAAAAAAAAAAAAAGGATTGTCAAGAGACCATAAGGACGCAATACCATAAGGACGCAAGACCATAAGGACGCATAGACGAACGGTTTCTCGGTGTTTCATCACAGGTTAGGGGAAGACGTTTGAAAGAATACGACCCCCCCCCCCCCCCCCACCCCCCATCCGTCCAACAAGTGAGCCAGAGCACGAACAGGAGGGAAACCCAAGGCGTTTTGGCCTTCTGATCTTCATCAGGGAGAACAGACACCAGTAAAGACCGGAAAGTTGTCAAAAAAGGGCAGAAAGTCATACGCTATGGACAGTCGATGGGCAACATATCCTGAATCTGATCCAGAAAACGAAGCCTCCACACTGCTTGCATCATGCAAGCTCTTCAAATCAGGTGAAATATTATACCTACATAGATACATAGGAATCAAGCTGTTTAAATGATTACCGACCAGTTGCCCTCACATCTGTTGCAATGAAATGTCTTGAAAGAATTGTCCTCTGTTCTGTTTTAAAAAATATACTACACAGTACCAAGACCCGTTTCAGTTCGCATACCAACAGAACAGATCAACAGATGATGCCACACTCACACTTTTCCATCATGCTTTTTCACACCTCGAAAAACCTGCTTCCTTTGTACGCATTCTCTTTATTGATTTCTCATCAGCATTCAACACCATACAACCACATCTGATGGCAAAGAAACTCATTAACATAAATGTGTGTAACAAGCTCATTCTTTGGATAATTGATTTTCTTACACAGAGGACACAGTCTGTTCGATATCAAAGTGTTGTTTCGTCTTCCAGAGTCATTTCAACTGGCGCACCCCAGGGTACTGTTTTATCACCAGTGCTTTTTTTACTCTGTACACAAATGATTGTTCAGGAAGTGATTCAACTTTGCACATTAAATATTCAGATGACTCAGCACTTGTGGATCTCTCCCAACTCTGATTCTGTTTACTTCAAGGAGGTTCAAAGATTTGTTGACTGGTGCGATCATAACTATCTTGATCTGAATGTAACAAAAAAGAAAGAAATGTTGATTGATTTTAGAAAGAATCCAAAAGCTGTACCACCACTTTTTTATCAAAGGTGCTGAAGTAGAACGTGTTGAAGCATACAAATATTTAGGAAATTTTATAGATAATAAGCTGAATTTTAAATCCCATGTTGAGTATGTCCACAAAAATGTCAAACCAGATTATATTGTCTTCGCAAGCTGCGATCATTTCATGTGAATACTGACATTATTCGGACATTTTATATTCATGCTTCTTGGAATCTGTTTTAACTTTCTCATTTATGTGTTGGTATGGTGGGTTGACTGTGAAGAGTAGAAATGTGCTTGAGAAAGTGGTGAACGTGGGAGGAAAAATCGTTGGTGAGAGACAAAAAAGTCTGAGTGAGCTGTACAGGTGCCGTGTGTTGTTTGTAAAGCGAAGAAGATTGCGTGTGACCAGACCCACGTTCTTGCAAATCAGTATGACCTTCTTCAGTCAGGACGAAGATATCGATCGGTTAAATGCAGAAGTGTCAGATTTAAACAAAGTTTTATTCCCCTGTCCATTGATTTTATGAACCGAGGAGATGTTCAACTGAAATCCAAATTCCTTTATATGAATGTATGTCATATGTGAGAAAATGGGTAATGTGACTAAATTATTGTTTATTTGCTGTGAATGTGTGTGACCACAAATTAATTTCTCAAATTGAGATAATAAAGTTTACTTGACTTGACTTGACTTGACTTGAATAAAGTGCAATGTTAAAAATGCAAACATACCTCGTGCAGAATCATGCTGAAGTAGCTGTGCATAATTCTCGTCTGATAACTTGTAGAGTTCTTTCTAAAGTACCATAAAAATCAATGGTAGTTTTAAGGCAGGATCAGGAACGATTAAGACAAAAAAAAATACACCTGTGCTGTAGAACAAAAAACACACACTGACAGAAGTGGAGGAATATAGACACAGATAATACAGATAGAGAGAGAGAGAGAGAGAGAGAGAGAGAGAGAGAGAGAGAGAGAGATTGAGGGGTAGATGGAAGAGAGACAGAGGGTGACAGAGAGCGAGAGAGAATTTCGTTTGCGAGAGACAGAAAGAGACAAAGACGGACAGAGAGAGAGACAGAGGCAGAGACAGACAGACAGACAGGCAGGCAGACAGAGACAGAGAAGTAGAAGGACATAAAGATAGAGACAGAGAAAGAGAGACTTGAGACAGACAGAACACATACTACTCAGAGAGAGAGAGAGAGAGAGAGAGAGAGAGAGAGAGAGAGAGAGAGAGAGAGAGAGTAGTGAGAGAGGAACGGCGACGGATACTACAGAGGGTGGAAACGGTGGTGTGTGTGTGTGTGTGTGTGTGTGTGTGTGTGTGTGTGTGTGTGTGCGCGCGCGCGCGCGCGCCGCGTGTGTGTGTGTGTGTGTGTGTGGGCGGGCGGGCGGGCGGGATGGCGAGCGGGTAGGCGCACGCGCTTGTGTGTGTGTGTAAATTATTAAACCAACAGGATTTTTAATGACGTTGAAACAAGGCGGTTATAATATAATCTGCCACCGGCTCCTTTGTACATTCTGCCCAGATAAAGTAGACCATTTTGGGGTGCGTTTAATATATTTTTAAACCAAACGCCATTATGTCTGAATCCCATGATGGCCATCGGTGGGATTTAGATTACAACGGTCGTGAACGAAGCACATATATAGATAAGTGCAGGAATACTGTATTCTGATGAAAAGCAGCTTTATTGCCTGAAATGAAGCACTGGAGAGTATTCAGAGACCCTCCGCTTGAAACATCTGCATCTGATATGATGTAACAGGATGACTGACTTTTGTTCATGATCTATGACAACCCAGCTGTATTGACAGAGGTGGTGTGATTTATGCCATACACCGCTGCAGCTACACAGAGGTAGACCGATTTCCGTCATTGATCCTGGTAGTTACAGCTGGATTGAAAGAGAATAACTGCAGCCACAGGTTCCGGTTTCACTGCTCAGCTTGTGTTTACCAAACGTGTAAAAACTAACATCCTCACTTTTTGAGAAAACCCTTAACAAGACTTTGAAATGAAATGACTATCCATGCAAAAGCGTTAAACTTTATCCGGATTGCCATCTTTAGACTCAGTGGAGCCCTTGTCTAAAACATAGAAAGTATCAAATTTGGGTATGACATTTTTGTTGTTGTTGTTTGCCTTCAAAATTTACTGTAATGATTAAATGCTTAAAATTTATATACAATACTTGTTACGATCGTCTCCTGTTATTTTATATTTATTGAGCTTTACATTTTCAAATTTCATTTTACGAACGAGAGCTAGCTTTTGCTGACTTCTGTTCAGTGCATAGATATGAAGAACGTGTGATCGATTCCCAGACTGCATGCTGGGCCAAGACGAGGAACACTGTAACGATCTAGGACATGTATTTTCTGAAATCAACCCTCCAGCGGTGATCAACTTTAACACACCTGGACGGTTCACCGTGACCTCTCTACATGCTAATAACACGCAGTGCCCAGACTCTCATTTTCAGTGTCACGATAATGGCTATTGTCTCCCTGTCTATGTCAGGTGTAATGGCATGATCGACTGTCCGGGGACATGAGGATGAAGCTGAATGTGACAACTACAAGGCGTGCCTGGGGTTCTATCGATGTCGTGACAGAGACCAACTGATTTGCTTGCATGTAAATCACCTATGTGATGGTATGCCACAATGTCCAATGCGTGATGATGAACTGATGTGCCACGCCATTTGCCCTGAGTCATGTTTGTTTTGGTTTTGCCTTCTCCTGCAGTCACAGTTTTCTCATTAGTTCTTTCCAATACCTACGCTACCTTGAAATCTCAGGTAGTGAAGTGAATATGAATGAAGTCATCAATACCACCATGCTGATCCACCTGGGCGTCCTGGCCTGTGGATGGACGAACTTGACTGACGTCCATTTACCCAATCTTCACAGTTTGGATCTGAGAGACAATCTGCTTCATTCTGTCAACTTCAGCCACTTTTTAGGGATGCCGCAACTTCGGAGACTGAATCTGGCGGGCAATCCGATGTCTGACAGGATTTATGGCCAAGCACATCTATCACTGTTGATCTTCAACTTTTCCCATGTCCAAGCGAATTTTATGAACATGCACACCTTGTCAACTTTGATGCCGAACTTAGAAAATGTTGATTTGTCATGGAGTAATATACAGATACTGCAGGGACAAGGCTTGTTTCACTATATTAAGGTTTTTACCTTACAGGGGTGTTCTATAAGTGACTTCACCCGAGACTTTATGAAACACATGACGAACCTGGTGTATGTTTCTGCAGAAAATTTCAAATTATGTTGTCCTGGTGTATTACCAGACAATTTCCTAGGCGACTGTTTGGCCCCATCTGATGAAATCTCATCATGTGATGACTTGTTGAAATCTATGGCCTATCGTTGTGTTCTTGTCATTTTTGCCGTACTGGCTGTACTGGGAAACTTCAGTAGTTTTGTCTACCGTATCTTCTTCATGTCAGAAAGCACCAAGACTGGTTTTGCCGTATTTGTCTTTCATTTGTGTGCTTCTGACTACTTGATGGGAGTGTATTTAGTCTTCATTGGAGTGGCAGATCGGATTTACACCGGTAGATACCTTTGGAATGACATTGTATGGAAACAGAGTACAGCTTGCAGCACTGCTGGATTCGTATCCTTGTTATCGTCTGAAGTGTCAGCATTACTGATCTCTTTAATCACTTTGGATCGCTTCCTTGTGCTCCGTTTTTCCTTTCAGTCGCATCAGGTTTGGAGTCAGATCAGCTCACATCGCCTGTGGTATAACGTGGGGACTTGGATTTACACTGGCAATGGTCCCTCTTCTCCCTGTAACCTCACACTGGAATTTTACCAGCAGACAGGTATTTGCCTTCCACTGCCTGTCACCAGAGCGTACTTTCCTGGTCATATTACTCATTCAGTATCATGATTGTCTGCAACCTAGTTCTCTTCCTCATGACTGGTGTGGGTCAGTGTCTTATTTACTGGTCGGTAAGGAGCAATAGTATGTCTAATCTGTTAACAAAGACGAAAGACATAGTCAATGAGAGTGCAAAGTCCAAGGAAGCAACTATCGCTAGGCGTCTTCTATCCATTGCAGTGTCCGATTTTCTGTGCTGGTTTCCTATTGGCTGTGTGGAGTCCTGGCTGCCAACGATGTTGTCATCCAGGGGAGGTCAACGTTGGAATGGCAATTTTTGTGTTGCCACTCAATTCAGCTCTCAACCCATTTCTCTACACTTTAAATATCATATCGGAGAAACGGCGAAAAAAGAACAAGAGCTTCGTTTAAAAAATTGATAACCACTCACCAAAAGAAGTGACGCTTGATGCGTTCTAAGAATCGTTCCAAAATTGAAATTGATCATTTTAAGTGAGTGTTGAAAGAAACGATTCGTAGAATTCACTTTTGTTATGACAGTGTCATGATTTTTCTTGTTCACTTCTGTTTTCTGCTTTCTAAAAAGTCTTTAGTTTTCATGAAAGAAAACATATTAGCCCTATCTGTATAGCACAAATTGCTTCATTATCACTTCCATATCTAATGATCAAAATTATCAGACCCGTTTTTGTGCAATCACTAAAAAGCACATACAAACACAGAAACAAAGAAACAAATACAAAATGAAACAAACTGCAGCGTTACCAAAACACGACCAAAAAAGCAGAAAGAGCACACAAGACAAAGTGTGAAGTAACGCAATTTAATGAACGACACAAAACAAGAGAAGAAATTTTCGGTAAGAATAGGAATGAGCGAGTACAACATAAACTGAAACCATCGCCTGACACGCAGAACAATTCATTAAATAAAATAAAAATAAACAAACAAGCAAACAACGCACACACATTGTCTACTACATTTTCGAAAACGTGGTAAATAATGTATATTTTTTACGATTTTCAAACCATGAGTCAAAACAGAATAACGTGTTCTGTTGTTAAGGGTTGAATGTCTTGCGTCTTTTGTAAAGAAAGGGTTTTATGACTTTCTGTTTGTTGAAATCGTATGGAAAAGTCTGCCTTGCAGCGTAGCTGTGAACTAGTCATAGATTAAATGTTTATGTTTGGGGCTTTCTGGAAATTCCTTCAAGACTTGATTATTTCTCCCTTCTTTGGAACTGGCTTGTAATTGCTCCCTTTGGTAGTTGGAGTTCCAGAAAAGTGGCAGTTGTTGTGTTATGATGATTTTTTTTTTACTCGGCAGCCTGTGGCTTTCCATGGGAGTATTTGTTCACGACAGCAAATCAGTTTCTTTAAATGATTTTTTTTTTCACTTATTACGCGAATACTCATCGGTTGTCAACGGTTTGTCTTCGAGAAATATTTGAATGAATTGTTCTGCGTGTCAGGCGATGGTTTCAGTTTATGTTGTACTCGCGCTCATTCCTATTCTTACTGTTTAAAGCATACTTTTGGCACTGCTCTCAAGGGGCGTGATTCACGTGTGACATCCTTAAGGATCCTTCCGCCTTACAGGTCCATTTCTAATGATTAAGATTCTCATACCTGTTTATGCACTCACTAAAAAGCACAAACAAACAAACACACAAATAAACAAACAAGCAAAGAACACACACACATTGTCGACATTTTGGAAAACGTGGTCATTGATGTACATTTTTTACAATTGTTAAACCATCAGTCAAATTTGTTTGTCAAGGTATATTAAAATAATGTCAAGATTTATCTTGTCCTGAAATTTCTCCTGTTTCATTCTACAAGTTTCGCCTTTCAGCTCACATTTTGATTATCATGTAGTGTCGGCAGAGGGAAGTTCGGTCTCGTGCCTCTGGCCACCTTGCATGGTCTGGCACAGCAGAACCTGCTCGGATCTGCATGCCTTTACTCTAAGACGTGTAATCTGTGTATGGAATGCGGACGAAAGGATGAAGGAAAAATAACATTCGGACACCATCCCGAAGTCGGACTGTTTTACATTACATCTAGTGTAGCGTGTTAGCCTCTTTCCCTTTGCGTGAGGAAGAGATAGCCTTTTAGCTAAATTGTGAATTGTAGAAATCTGTGGGAGATCAAGCATTAAGGATCAAGTTAGGATCTGTTGTTACGGGTTGACTGTCTTGTGTCTTTTGTAAAGAAAATGTTTTTGTGTGTGTGTGTGTGTGTGTTGGAATTGTATGGTAAAGTCTGCCTCGCAGTGTAGCTGTGAGTTAGTCATAGATAAAATGTTTTGTGTCGGGGCGTTTCTGGAAATTCCTTCAAGACTTCATTATTTCTCCCTTCTTTGGAACTGGCTTGTAATTGCTCCCCTTGGTAGTTGGAGTTCCAGAAAAGTGGCAGTTGTTGTGTTATGATTTTTTTTTTTTACTCGGTAGCCTGTGGCTTTCCATTGGGAGAACTTGTTCACGATAGCAAATCTGTTCCTTTAAATGATTTTTTTCACCTATTACGCGAATACTCATCGGTTGTCAAAGAGGCTGTCTTTGAAAAGTGTTTGAATGAATTGTTCTGCGTGTCAGGTGGTGGTTTCAGTGAATGTTGTACCTTCTCATTCCTGTTCTTACTATTTGAAGCATCCTTTTGGCGCCACCCTCAAAGGGCAGGATTCCTGTGTGACATCCTCAACGATCCTTCCGCCTTACAGGTCTCTCGGATTATGATGATGAATCTGAAACCATCTTCATGTGAATGTGAAAGTGATCATATGGCTGTGACAGTGCAACTGAATGTGAGGTCTTAAAACAGTTCATTGAATTTCAAGCATGCGTGGAATTTGTGCTGTCATTGCGTGTTTTGAGTCACAATATGTGAGCGGGTGACGCCTGGTGAAAGTTATATCTATGCTGTCTGCATTGATGTTCAGATTGCTCTATTCATGCACGCATGCACTCATGCACACGGACAGGTTGTGACACAAGCCAAACCTTTGTGATGAGTAAACAGAGTGGTGGAGTCAGAGAGGAAGACAGGATTTGCTGTGGAACAGTCATCCTGATTGTTGCGTCATGTTTCCGTAGACGACCAGAGTGATGAATATAGCTGTGGAAGACAACGGGCGTTGTCTGTGCACAGTTCACTGTTCCAAGCGCCAAGGTATGATGGACCACTACAATGGCGAGAGTATAGGTGAGAAAGTTATATGGCTTCGAACCGTCGAACTCCTCACAGTGCGAGGTTGTGGTGGACCAAGAGGGGGAAAGTAATCTTAGTGTTGTACAGATTACTGTTATTGGCACTAGACTTACCATCAGTTACCCAAACTAATCTTTCTGCAATTTGTTTTACTACTGGACAGTGTAGCACTATGTCTTTCGGCTAGAGGCATTTTTTTTCTCTCTCTCTCTTTACTTATAATGCAATTTAAAGGAAATACACCAGACTGACCTTGTCCACAAATATCAATATGTATCTGGACTCTCCCCTTATTTCCTTACTCCTCTCCGTAGATTACCGAATACCTGCTTCTTTCGTACACAGATCCACTACAGCTTAGTGCTAGTATAAGAAAGAAAATGGTTCAATGCTAATCTCCCACCCTTACCATTCTAGCTGTCCATCAAAACAAGATGTTGCAAGGAGGATAACTGTTTATCTCCCCCACCTTACCATAGCAGTAGTCCATGGTTGGTAATGGGATTTTACGTGTTTGCAAGATGTGCGTGCATTCACACACGAACCTCGGTTTATAGTCTCACTCGAAGGACTGTATGAGGAATGCAGTCAGAACCAATATTGACTCCGAGGGAAAAATCCCTCTGTATCGAAACGGCCCTGCGGAGATGCGAACCTGCAACCCCAGGATCACCAGAGTCCGGCGCTCTACCAAACGGGAATGGTCATAATTTTGATCTGTCTGCTTGTGCGTGCGTATATGCGCGTGACTGGTGTGTGCTGATGCACATGCGCGCGAGCCTCTGTGTGTGTATGTGAGAGAGAGAGAGAGAGAGAGAGAGAGAGAGAGAGAGAGAGAGAGAGAGAGAGATTGATTCCAGATGTAAAGCGTGTTCCACGTCATGTGGAGATCAGATATTTGTTTGGACAGGAAATTATAAAGAAACCATTTCCATGACTGTCTTTTAGGTTTCGAATTTATTATGCCCTTACGAACGTATATCGCATACATAATGGTGGTGCCTTCTCTCCAAGTGGGAGAAGGGGATGGATAGGGAGGGACACACACACACAGGCGATGGAAGAGGTATTGAAAATAAACTCGTAGTTCGAAGATTTTGGTCAACAAACTGACGCATTTTTGAATGAAGTTTTCAACACATTTTCAAAGGTCATGTACGGTAAAGGCATGTTCCAACAAAAAGATGATGATCTACAGCATAATTATCTATTATAATGACGAAAGTACATATGAAATGATGCACGGAAAAGTAAATAATAAACAAAATACAAGTAAGGTAACTCTTGTTACCACACAAGAAAACACATTCAGCTTTTCTAATGATCGCTGTTTGCGACACCGAATCGTCTAGCAGACACGACAGCAGAGAGCAAACAAAACTAACAAGAAAACATCCCACAAAACGAGTGCTCTAACCTTGCCCATATATCCCATACTGAACACATCTACACAGCAAGAAGGACTGGAGAAATGAATAAATATAAAGTTACTTTTATTCAAGACTGGCACAACCCTTTTAAACTTGAGTAAGTCACAAATACAGAGACCGACAGAAACAAATACAAGTAACCTCGATTTGATTTAAACGAAAATAAATATGAAATAAGGCAGGGAACAGTAAAATAATACACAATATATGAACAAGTACAGTAACTCTTGTTCCTACAAGAAAACATATTCACTTCTCCAAAAGAATGCTGTTTGCGACACCGAATCGTCTAGCAGACCTGACAGCACAGAGCACACAGAACAAACAAGGAAATATCCCGCAAAAAGGATGCTCCAAGCTTGCCCATTTACCCCATACTGAACACATCGACACAGCAACAAGAACTGGAGAAATGAATAAATAGAAAGTTACTTTTATTCAAGACTGGCACAGCCCTTTTAAACTTGATTGGAGTCAGACAATTGCAAAGACTGATACAAAGAAGGACAAATACACAGAAGGATGTTTATTCTGTTTTTTTTGTTCTGTTTGCTCTGCTCAGTGGAAAAACTAGTATTGAATAAAAGTAGCACCAGGAGTGGCGGTCAATCTTATGCCATACCTGCATCAAATATTGACAGCCATTACATTCATTTTATCCTAGTTCTGTACGTTTGTGGAACTCACTGCTGGGTGCCATCAAGATTGCCACAAATGCAGTCTCGTTTAAAAATCAAATTGATACGACAGTCTAGAGATCTGCATACTGACTGATTTTTCTATTTTAACTTCCCCAGATATTTCATAGTTACCGAGGCCTGAACCTGGCCATTTTTTTTTAACTTTTTGAATATCGTGAGCGACCCCTTATTGCCAAATTTTGCTCCAGGGGCCGACAGGCTGAGTCGCTCTTTATTTTATTTTATTTTTTAACATGCGCGCTGGTGACCTACGCATTTTTGAGTGAACCAGTTTTTTTTTAGGAAGAAGAAGATGTGTTTGGTATGGGGTATACGGGCAAGATCGAAACATCCTTTTTTGGGGATATTTCCTTTTTTGTTCCGTGTGCTCTGTGCTGTCATGTCTGCTAGACGGTTCGGTGTCATAATCAGCATTCCTTTGGAGTTATGTTTTCTTGTGGGAGTAAGAGTTACCCTACTTGTTCATTGTTACTTTATATCTATTCATTTCTCCAGTCTTTGTTGGTGTGGAGCACTTTTCTTTTTGGGGACTTCCCTAGTTTGTTCTGCATGCTCTGTGCTGTCTTGTCTGCAGACAATTCGTTGTCGTAATCAGCATGAATTCGAAGTCTTTTTTTGTTTGTTTGTTTTGTTGTTTGTTTGTGGGAGCAAAAGGTACCCTACTTGTTTAATATTTTTCATTTTCTGTTCCCTGCCCTCATTTCATGTTTTATTTGGTTTCAGTTAAATCGAGATTATTTGTATTTGTTTCAGTCGGTCTGTGAATTTGTCTGACTTTATTCAAGTTTAAAAGGCTGTGCCAGTCTTGAATAAAAAGTACTTTGTATGTATTCATTTCTCCAGTTCTTGTTGCTGTGTAGATGTGTACGGTATGGGAATATGGGCAAACGTGGAGCAGCCCTTTTCGCGGACTTTCCTTGCTTGTTCTGTGTGCTCTGTGTTTTCATGTTTTCTGGATGATTAGATTCATAAGCATGAGAATTTTTTTTGAGTTATGTTTTCTTGCGGGAAAAAATAGTTATCCTACTTGCTTTTTGTGTATTATTTCTGTTCCCTGCCTTATTTAATTTGGTTTCAATTAAATCGAGGTTATTTGGATTTGTTTCTGTCTTTGTATTTGTCTGACTTGATTCAAGTTTAAAATAGATCTAGTTGCAAAGTGAAACGACTGCAGGCGGAAATCTAAACAAATCTTAAATAAATGTCAGCGAACCGCCCAGAGAAACGTGGACAAACGAGTCACAAGACAAACCACAACGCGTTTCGACCTCTTAGGTCTTCTTCAGGTGCAACAAACATGAAACAAATAACGAAAATGCACTTAGCTTTGATCGCTTCTGAATCAACGCCTTCTTTCGTGCGCTGAACACAGAAGCGATCAAAGCTAAGTGCATTTTCGTTATTTGTTTCATGTTTGTTGCACCTGAAGAAGACCTAAGAGGTCGAAACGCGTTGTGGTTTGTCTTGTGACTCGTTTGTCCACGTTTCTCTGGGCGGTTCGCTGACATTTATTTAAGATTTGTCAAGTTTAAAAGGCTGTGCACGTCTTGAGTAAAAGTTGCTTTATATTCATTCATTTCTCAAGTTCTTGTTGCTGTGTAGATGTATTCGGTAGTGGGTATACGTGCAAGGTTGGAGCATCCTTTTTGGGGATGTTTCCTTGTTTGTTCTGTGTGCTCTGTGCTGTCAAGTCTGCTGCACGATTCGGTGTCGTAAGCAGCATTCTTTTGGAGTTATATTTTTGTGGGAGCAAGAGTTACCCTACGTGTTTATTGTTTATTATTTACTGTTCCTTGCCTCATTTCATATTTAATTTGGTTTCAATTAAGTCGAGGTTATTTGTATTTATTTCTGTCTGTCTTTGTGTTTGTCTGACTTGATTCAAGTTTAAAAGGCTGTGCCAATCTTGAATAAACGTTACTTTATATCTATTCATTTCTCCAGTTCTTGTTGCCGTGTAGATGTGTTCGGTTTGGGGTATATGGAGAAGCTTGGAGCTCCTATTCTTAAGGGGCTTCCTTGTTTGTTCTGTGTGCTCTGTGGGGGTTTTATCTGCAGCCAGTTCGATGTCATAAACTGCATTACTAAGGCATTTTTTTTTCGGCAGCAAGAGTTACCAAACTTGTTGATTTTTTTAAATTTTCTGTTCCCTGCCTCATTTCAATATTTGATTTGGTTTCAATTAAATCAAAATTATTTGAATTTGTTTCAATCGGTCTGTGTAGTTGTCTGACTTTATTCAGTTTAAAAGGCTGTGCCTGTCTTGAATAAAAGTTACTTTCTATCTATTCATTTCTCAAGTTCTTGTTGCTGTGTAGATGTGTTCGGTATTGGGGTTTATGGGCAAACGTGAAGCATCTTATCGGGAGGGGGGATGTTTCCTTGTTTGTTCTGTGTGTTTTGTGCTGTAATTCCGATCACTTGATGGAGACAATCCCTATTTGACGTCATAAGATCTCAGTGGCTAAACCTCACTTTCCCCCTCAGGACTTGCCAGCTTGAACCGTTGAGGACGGAACTTTGGCCATACACGGCTATGCTAGAGACACCTGTGCAGTCTTTGTTAAAGCACTGATTATAAGCCTGCTCATATTCATAGATCTGCATAGTTCTGCTAAAGATGAATGTATTTTTAAGCAGTCTGTACACTAGAAATCTGTCACCACCGCGGATATTATTGTACAATTATATTACCATCTACAGCCTATCTTCTTCTTCTTTCTCTTGACCACCGTCTTCATCATATTGAAGATTCTGTAGACTATAAGGGGGTTTACGTGAAGTTGAAGTCGCCTGAGATAGTGTTTGCTTGGCCAAGGGGGGGGGGGGGGGGATGTTGGGGGTGGGGGGAGGGGATTTGGGATTTAGGGCCTATCACGCGTTGCATAAGCCATACAAAAACAAAACAGCTTTTCACACACCCATCCCCCATGCTCCCCACTTTCATACAAACAAACACACGCTTTAGCTTACCCACACAAATGAAGAGCCATAACTAAATAAGCGTATCTGAATATTTGGTGGCCAAGTTACTGTATATGCAACGTCTAAACAGTACATCATTTAGTGCATTGAGAGAGAGAGAGAGAGCCTTGGAAGTATCAGAGTATGAAAAACTTTTAAATCACACACTATCTTCGAAAAATATCACATACACTCACACACGCGCGCGCGCACACACACGTACGCACGCATGCATTCACCCGCACGCACGCACGCATGCATTCACCTACGCACGCACGCTCTCACACACACACACACACACACACACACACACACACACACACACACTCATTATTAAGGTCTGAAAGAAATCCCCGCACATGTCGTAAATCATTGTTGATTCTTCCACGCACGTGCAAATAAATCACTAGTCAGTCCATAAATGTCAAGAGAGTGCGTACGAACAAAGAACGAATTAATCATTGTAACTTTGACTTTTCTTGTATTATTCATCGCATTTCTTCTGATTCAGTCTGAACGTAGGGGACTGGCCTGCCTGTCTGCAAGTATAAAACAGATCGACATATCTCACAAAACGGCAGTGTTATTCTTCTTTTAATTAGAGATCACACCATACTGTGCACATGAAAATTCTCCTGGAAAGAAAGAATATCTCTAGAGTCCAGATATACGTCAATTATGAATTCTATGACTCCAATATCTTAGTTAAAACATTTCAAGTTCGGATTTAGTGCATGCATAAGTCTTGAACACTACTATGCTGCTGCTGCTGCTGCTGCTGCTGCTGGTATTACTCCTTTGACATATAATCTCCATAACTACAAGCGTCTTAGAATATAACATGTAAATTGATGACGAAACGTGAAAAAATAACGTGCATGTCACACACACACACACACACACACACACACACACACACACACACACACACACACACACACAATCTACTTGATGTTTTTGAAATTGTCAAAAATGAAAACAAAAATCTCAGCAAAATTTTAACATCGAGTGCCAGGATTCCAACTCTTTGAAGACTGCTGATGTGCTTACTAGAATGCCATGTATGTGTTGAATTTTGTAACTGTTCCTGCCACTGCTGTTACTATTATCACTACCACTACTGATATTACTACTACTGCTGATACGTTTACTATTTCCGCAGCTGCTCGTGCTATTATTACTGCTAGTACTTTCACTGCTTCTGCTGCTGCTTCTGCCACTATTGCCACCATCGCCCTTGCTGTTGCTACTTCTACTACGACTACTTCTACACTTTTACTCCTACTTCTAGTACCATTTCTATTACTACTACTACTTTTACAACGACGACGACAACAACAACAACAACAACGACGACGACGACAACGAAGACCTGTCGATTTCTTTGGTATCTAAACTCCATTAAATCCTAAGAGTGTAACACTCATGATTAATAAAATACTGAAGAAATGCAGAACACACACACACACACACACACACACACACACACACACACACACACACACACACACACACACACACACACGTGATTGCAAGCTAGAAACACAGGTGCATGTAATAAGTCTTTATATCTTACTAGTTCCATTAGCGACTGGCTGAGAACTCATGTGAGTGTTGATGCAGGAAAGCTATTCCAGCTGGCGCTAGCTATGCTGGACATCGCAGGCTGCAAGAAAGTGTGACGCGATTCATGGATTAGCGGCTGTGCATAAGATTTACGTATCTTGAACTTTGATGATCAGTCGAAGTAACCTTTTCGTGTTTGTTTTATGTCGCAGTCTTTCATTGCCACACGTATCTTAGTCGGTCGACTGTTTCTGGGACTGTTGACTTATTGACCGCTGAGCTTATCTGTAAGTGGCAGAGTGGTGGAAAAAGGCCTTGTTGCCAGTGTTGGAGTGAGAGGGAAAAGGATTGAGGAAACACCTGCAAGTTGAGCCTAAAATATTACAATGATCTAAAAGACATTTAGGGCCACAAACAAATTCCGAATGAAGAAACACCGATGTCGAAATTGCTTCCTAATGCCCTTAATTTTGCGCTGAAAGAATCACTGATTTTTATACTTCCAGGCTGCATACGCAGATAAACAGGTATGGAGCTTTTAAGGCTGTACCCAGCAAGATGGGAATGAATAGATTTTTTAATAGTTAAACTTTTATAGGACTCGGGCATGTATCATACATTTGTTTCTTTTGGCATTCAGGGCAGAGTACTTCATAAAGTACAACAAGAGCAAGCAACTGGAGACCTAGTGGTACCAGACCAATCTGTTGAAGACTGGTATTCAGTGATTCAGCCAGCAACACTTGATGACATCCAGTGATTGAGCGACTCCTGATGACATCAGTGATTGAACAACTCTTCATGACATCAGTGACTGAACAACTCCTGATGCCATCCAGTGATTGAGCAACTCCTGATGACATCCAGTGATTGAGCAACTCCTGATGACATCCAGTGATTGAGCAACTCCTGATGCCATCCAGTGATTGAATAACTCCTGATGACATCCAGTGATTGAGCAACTCCTGATGCCATCCAGTGATTGAATAACTCCTGATGACATCCAGTGATTGAGCAACTCCTGATGACATCCAGTGATTGAGCAACTCCTGATGACATCCAGTGATTGAGCAACTCCTGATGACATCAGTGATTGAGTAACTCCTGATGACATCCAGTGATTGAGCGACTCCTGATGACAGCCAGTGATTGAGTAAACTCCTGATGACATCAGTGATTGAACAAAACCTGATGACATCAGTGATTGAACAACTCCTGATGACATCAGTGATTGAACAACTGCTAATGACATCCAGTGACAGAGCGACTCCTGATGACATCCAGTGATTGAGAAACTCCTGATGACATCCAGTGATTGAGCAACTCCTGATGACATCCAGTGATTGAACAACTCCTGATGACATCCAGTGATTGAGCAACTCCTGATGACATCCAGTGATTGAGCGACTCCTGATGACATCCAGTGATTGAGCAACTCCTGATGACAGCCAGTGATTGAGCGACTCCTGATGACAGCCAGTGATTGAGCAACTCCTGATGACATCCAGTGATTGAATAACTCCTGATGACATCAGTGATTGAGCGACTCCTGATGACATCAGTGATTGAACAAAACCTGATGACATCAGTGATTGAACAACTCCTGACGACATCAGTGATTGAACAATACCTGATGACATCCAGTGATGATTGTGCGACTCCTGATGACATCCAGTGATTGAGCGACTCCTGATGACATCCAGTGATTGAGCGACTCCTGATGACATCAGTGATTGAGCGACTCCTGATGAGATCCAGCGATTGAGCAACTGCTGTTGACTTCCAATTATTCATCGACAACTGTTTGACATCCAGTGATTCAATGACTGCTTTTGATATCCAGTGATTCAGCCACTCTTGTGGACATCCAGTGATTAAGCAACTGCTGGCAATACGCAGAGATTCAGCGATTCATTTGGACATATGCTGATTAATTGACTGCTGCTGCCATTCAGTGATTCAGCGATTGTTGTCGACATCCTGTGATTTAACTCCTGTGGACAGCACCAGTACAGCTGGCCCACCAGATAGACTTGCTGTAAATGCCCAGCAGGAGAAGAGGCTGAAAAATCTTTGTCTTTGTAATCTCAGACTTTTGAAAATGATAAACTGAGGAAGAGGCTTGGTGTTGGATAATGGCTTCTCGGAGACACACGACCATGACCAATGCATCACGCACTGGGAACACTACCCCCCCCCCCCCCCCCAAAAAAAAAAAAAAAAAAAAAAAAAAAAAAAAAAAAAAAAAAAAAAAAAAAAGAAAAGACTACAGGACCTGCGGTAAATAGATATTTTAAACCTTGTAGTTGAGTTGGACTGAAAATGTCTTAGCCACAGTACTACCACGCTATCAGAAGTGTTTCATCACCTCACTTCATCATGTACAGAAAATATTCTGTGGGTAGTAAGTCTGCGAATTGTAGGTTGGTTGATAGAGTCTTTCAGATATATATAAAAAAAAACTGAGCTTTGCCAAAGTAGGTCCAAACATTGGACGTTGATATGGTCTTCAATCAACACATCAACCTGTTCCCTGCATCTGTCCCCAGTGTCCCTGCTCTTCCCATCCACTCCCCTCCTTGAATAACCTGTGTTTGAAAGGCTTGACCCTGTAGGCAGTTGTGTTGTTAGCAATGCTTTCAAGGCAACAGGAACATTCTTTACAATCAACAGGGACGTAAATCTGGGAAAAACACTGAAACTTGCAGGTTGTTCCATTGACAGCATGGTCTACAATATCAGCCTGTTCACAAGAAGGAACGAATAATCCAGACCCTTCTCCACATATATGTAAAAATGTAACCACAGGTAAGAGCCATCATTGTCTGGAATTAGTACACTGTATAATTGGAGCTACTCGCTGGTCTCTTACACAAGGTCTCGCCAGTAAATGGCAGATGAGAAATGATTATTAAGATCAAATGAAACTAGCACTTTCCTGCAGTCCATCAGTAGAAGAAGATGCAAAAACAAGAAAAAAAGAAATAACCATAATATGTTGGCCCACATGCCTTCAAATTCTTTACAGGAAGTACAGCAGACATTAAAAGCCATCCTGATTAAATCCGTAGCTTTAAAAGATAGACGTATTATTTTCACCACTTTTTATAAGGACAGCAGGCATTCGAACTTTCATTTTTGCTCACATGGAAGTGACTCTCTCTAGCTGCCATACCGTAGAAAAGGCTGCTGGCAGCAATGGGTTGAATTGCTTTCCACTGGCTGTGGTAAATTTTCAGTTGACAGTGCAAACAATATGGCGTTGATGGCAGTTTAGGCGATCTTGTTGCAGTTGACTCTTAATGACGACGACATCAAAGGTGTTTAGAGTGGTAAAAACTAGCAATTTGGAATAAGAATATGACAAAGTAAAAATAAATCAAAATGAAAGTTAACAACAGAAGTGGAAATAAAGCCCGGTTTTAAGCCTGCATCACGAGGGGCATAGTTGTGTTCATTGGCTGCATCTTATTTCTTATGCATTTCTCGTCTATCTTCCGCGCTCACACTCTCTTTCTCACTTGATCAGAAAATCACTTGCAAAGACAATTTATACTGAAAATCTAAATGATAACACATTCCTGCATGCATAGGACTATACATTTGTTGCCTGGTATAAATGTCAACCTTTATGTTGTAGAATGAACCATTACAGAAAGAGATACATTGCGCTGATAGCCATCATTCCATTAAGGCAGGACGGCTGTTCTGACCTGTACTTGAAAACGCTGCCAGCGGTGTTGTACTATGGTTGAATAAGCCAAGCTGATGCCAGCAGTGTTGCACAAGCAGCGTGGTTATGATTATACAGTAGTTAAATCAGACCAGGTGCTACGAGTGGCTTCCTCTGTGGTACACAGCCAGGTAACCAGGATTCTATAGCAGTCCTGGCAAGCGTTCGATACTATCAACGACTTTGTTATTCTGTTCAGGTTTGAAACCGACTTAACTGTATTACCAGATGCTCTGCAGTAGTTTCAGTCATCCTCAGATGATCGATTTGTTTCTCCACACACTCCTATATCTCATGACTGGATCCTGTAAGCTTATTGTTCATTCAGTTTACCATACCACTCTCCAGTGTCATTAACCAACATCTCTTTGGACCCGTCACTTAACCTCCTCAAGCATACAAACCATCATTCATCAAAGCATTCACACAGACATTTCAATAACATACAGCTGTATCAAAGCATGGATGACAGAATGGTTTGAGCCTAAGTGAGGATATAACTGAAACTCTGACGTTCTCTGGTTTTGCTGCATACACATTTCTCTTTCATGTCATTTGCTGGCTTATCATTCCCTTAGAGTGCAAGAAACTGACTCCTCCCTTTCTATGAAACAAAAGACTTGGAAAATCTGTCAGATTGCTAGTATCAGTCAAAGAGAGTCAAATGAAGAGTAAAACTTAAATCTTTCTTTTGAGTTAATAGCAGCATCTAAGTCTTGTAAATAACAGTCAACAAGTCCTTGTTTAAAGGCATGCATGAAACATTTAACATTTTCCAACCCTTGATTTTCCCACACAAATCCAAAACCATATTTATATAATGTCAAACATGTATTATTTACCCAGTTCTTTTTGCCCTTATAATGCAGATGACATAACATTTTATAGGATTTTCTTGGGATATGGCTATCTTCCATACGGGTCAATTCCAGCAATATTTTACACATTTTATGAAAGTCTGAATACTTGACAGGTATCTGCCAGTTTCGGAATATATAAGTGTACTTGGTGTGTGAACACTTACATTCAGAGGACGTTCAATAGCCAAAGGATGTACTCTTTCAATTATAGCATGGTTTGCAGTTAAACCCAAACTGCAGTGCCATATGTTAAAATTGGCTGGATCTGGCTATCAAAAATTTTGAAGAAATGTTTTGGATTGTTTTCGCCTGGAGACCACATAATTTTCAAAATATTAAAAACACATTTTTTAGCTTTGAGCGCCTTGTCCCTCCAAAGAATACGAAAAAGTTAAACTGGTGGAAAGAATGACACCTAAGTATTCATACTCAATCACAACTTGCAATTGTATACAATTGTGAAACCATTTACCTCGTGAGGCAACATGCCCTCCTTTATGAAATATTATAATTTTAGATTTTTCCTCATTCACAATCAGTCCTAGTTTATTGGCAGTGTTAGTTAATATATCTGGTTGTTTTTGAAGACCAGTTACAGTATGGGAAGGAGAATGTCATCAGCAAAAGCATAACAAGAATGTGAAGAATATCGGGGGATAAGCTTATTCCACATTTTCCAGATAATGCAACGTCATTTGCAAGGTCATTTATGAATAGCGAAAATGAAATAGGACTACAGTTGTCACCTTGTTTCAAACCACGAGGACATGTAAAGGCTTCAGTAAAATCACTGTTTGCCTGAACTCTAGCTTTAATGACTTGGTACATACTTTTACTTGCATGACGCCTTTTACCTTGCACACCATTTTTATTCAGTATTAAACACAATTTATTTCTATTCACTAGATTGAAGGCTTTTTTAAAAGTCGATGAATGCTGCATTGAGCTTTTTTGCCAGAAGATAACTGTTTGTGTACAAGTGATACTAAAGTAAATATGTGGTCGACTGTGCTATAACTCTTCCTGAATCCTGGTCGACTGTGCTATAACTCTTCCTGAATCCTGGTCGACTGTGCTATAACTCTTCCTGAATCCTGCCTGTGACTCATTGATTACATTATTTTCTTTCACCCACTCTGTAAGACGTTTGTTCAGAATAGAGGTGTATAATACGCCGCCACTGATATTAACAATGAGATGCCTTGGTAATTGTTTGGAAAATTAACAATACCTTTTTATGCAGAGGATGTATAATTGCTTCTGACCACATGTGTGGAAATGTCCCGGAATCAAACAGTCTATTGAAAAATTTGGTCAAAAAAGAAATGACTAATGGAGGTGTATCCTTGTAAAATTCACCACTAAATCCATCGGTTCCAGCAGCTTTACCACTCCCAAGTGATTGTATTGCATTTTTAACCTCCAATTCTGTTATTTCCCAGTCTAGGGTGGAAGTATCTAAATTACAGCAGAAACTAGCATCGCTATTATTATTGTTGGTCATCTGATTAGCTAAAGGTACAAAATAATTGCTGAATCCAGAATATGGTTCGTTTACCTGCTCAAAGTTGGTATAAACTTTACGCAAGTGATTGTACCATTCTTCAATTGCAATGGAGTTTTCTAGTGCTTTCATACCTGCCTTTGACTTAATAGTCCCCAGAATTTCTTGGAATCATTTTTATTTGTGTCTCAAGAGCAGCCAGTATGCGCGTAATTTATCTTCTTTTTGTTTTCTAACAAGCAAGTGTTTGTGTTCTCTTCATTTATTCGTGTAAGTAAGCCTCAGTTCCTCGACTTGTATTTCGTTATTGCAATACATAATATTTTCAAGGATTGCAATAAATCTGATCTTGCATTTTGACATTCACTATTGAACCAGGAATTGTTATTCTTTTCACCTATAACATATGCTTTTTCATGCATTGGCCTGCAAGAGTTAAACATTCGTAAAATTTATTGAGTGCCAGGTTGACATCAATAGTCATCAGAATTACAGCTTCATTCAAAATATCTAGTATCTTCCGTGACTTGAAGGTCTGTTGATATTCATCTAAACGATCCTTATTCCAAATGAACCTTTGAATGACACATTTTACAGATCTATTTTGATTGTGTTTTCCATTTTTTTGGTAAGTTTAACCTTAATTCGATAGGTAAATGTTTAGAATCAGCAATATTGAGCACTCTCATGCTTAGAGCATGTTCAAAAAGGCACCTTGAAATTAAAAAAAAAAATCTATGATACTTGCCCCATTATGTGCTATATATGTATAGTCTTTGTGCTTATCAACTGAGGTAACACCACTTAGAATTATTAATGAGAATTTTTCACATGATTTCACCAGACATGGTTAAAGACGACAAGTAAAGTCTTATGCCTGTATGTAGCCTTCTCACATTTTGAAGATTTCACTGCATCTGTCTTCTTCATCTTTTTTTCAAGGATCTTTGATTAGAACATTTGGATACTCTTTTCTCTGATTATCATAGAACTCTAAGAATATTCAGTCCATTTTTCATGGCTTCTTCCTGGGTGAGGCAATTGCCGTCTTTCTTGTGGTTTTCTGTTGCTTTTGTTTGGTCTAGTTTCTGTTACTACAATCTCAAAAGCTTTCTTTGCATCATTGTTGTGTAGTTGTTGTTTTTTTTTTTCAAGTCCTCATACCATTGTTTGATGCAGCTTCTGTCCGAATTTTTCATTTCCTTACTGATCCTTTCGTTTTCAGCACAATATCCCCCCATCTCTCTCTCAGTCTTCTTTAAATTACAAGTCTCGCCATACACTATCCCCCCATCTCTCCTCAGTCTTCTTTAAATTACAAGTCTCCCCATATGCTATCTAAAATTCATTCTTGGTAAATTGAAAGACCCTGATGTTGGTGAACAATTCACATGGCCATGAGAGGAAATTCATCACATGGCTGCTTCCAGAATATTTTGAAACTACCACAGTCAATGTAACATCAGTGGTGACTGAAAGAGCAACAGGGATCCTAGATTTGAGCTGATAGAAATCTAAATGATGAAATACTTGCAATATCTAGTAATGTGTAAAGCTTAAAATCACTCAAGGAGACATTACAAAATAAGCGTTTTAGTAATTACAGTTATTTTCATATAAAGCAGCAGTGCAATACACCTGCAGTTAAAGTATGTTTCTGTAAAGATTTTGGCCAGAAGAACTGTGAGGAAATGCTTGACAACTCCCCCCGATTGCTCCCAAACCCCATCTTGTACACACTGTGCAAACACTAAACAACTGAATAGATATCAAATCTATCCCCCCCCTCCCCTTGCCCCTCCCCCCATCCTTCTCACCTTGATTTATTGAAAGTATCCAATGGAAAAAAAAATTGCATCACTCCATGTGTGCCTTTCCAGTCTCTCTCCCCACCCTTCTTTCCTATGACTCCCTCCCCCCTTAACCCCCTACTGTAGTGGTGTGTCACACGAAACATTCATCTTGCATCAGAACTGTGTTGCCTGTTGCTCACACAAAGATACAGGACTTGCTTCTCGCTCATCTCCCCTCCCTCCATATCCACCCCCCTTCCCCTGTACCTGTCTAATGTGTTTGGGGTGGGTGTGACGAAATTGCGTTGGTCAAGTGCTTTGCTCATTAGCATGTGATGTGTGCATAAATTATCAGTCGTTGATCTCGACGCTGAGGCACTGTTGAAGTTCAAATGATTTCCAAGGTGAATGATGATAGGAACAGATCCCTCCACCTCTCACTCGCAATGTTTTGATTGACACCCTGTCAGCCAGATCAGAAATTTGATTTGACAGTTTACAATGCATATAGCACACACACATAGGGTCGTACATTCACCATTCCTCAGACCTGCTGTAGGTGAAGCACACAAAAGACAGAGGAAACCTGGAGTGGGGGCATGGTTATCTCTTCCACTCTACTCCCAGCTTAAACTTCACTATTATCCCAGAAATGTAAGTTGAAACTATGTATTACATTTCAAATCTATGCATTGATTACCTGATTGCCATGTGGTTTAACAGTGTAATTTTGCACCCATACTTGGTGGTATTTATCCAAATGAGGAATGACTGTTCTGAGTAGCAGTTTGTTTGCCACCATGTGGTAAAAGCTATCACCATGTGATTATAATTCTTTGTAACAATCTGACCACACCTGACTTTTGCCAGTATGCAATTCTATCTGTCAAGATGGTAACTGAATGATAAACTTAGATCAGAAAAAATAGTATGCCTGTACTAGGTGAAATCTGCTAAGTTGATTTATAAAAACTGATGGATTGTTGGAATGATTTGTAGTGTATGTCTTTAAGTCTCTACACCACATGTGTACTTGGGATAAGTCTATTCCCTGTTAATGTGATTTAATTCATAAAAAAATTGAAGAGTTATTTGACTAAAACTATTAGCATTGTATTATTTGTCTCCAACCCTTTTGTAAGCTTAACCCAGCCTTTAAACAAAAGTGGAGATTAATAATTATAGCAGAAACTCTACAGTAGAGCAAACATTTGCTGGCTAAATTCTCACACCTTTTCTGAAAGATAGAGGGCCAATGTGTGAACTCAACAAGCCAGCCACTCAGCTACTTAACTACAGACCAGATTCTCATTATCACAGATGTGGGACCATGGTCACGCTACAAACTGTGGCTAAACCATACACCATGGCTACGCCAGAAACCAGGGTTACGCCATATGCCATGGCTATGCCAGAAACCAGGGCTATATCATAAACACTGGGCAAAACCAGTTGTGAAGACACAGCCCAGCACTACAGCAACAGGTCTACACATCAGGATCAGTCACCAACCAATGGAGAGATCAACTATCCTCTCTGACTTAGGCTGAGGTACCATAATCCAATTGGACTTCAATGCAACCAGTTCATTCAAAACTTTCCCTCTCCTAATGATGAAACAGTGAGAACATGTCTATGATTACCACCTTCACTACTGCTCTGGGTGTATGCAAGTAAGGTGGATGTGTAAAATAGTATGCAATCAGGGTAACATTGACATGGCCACGTATTTAACTTAAACTCAGCCTATAACACACACACACACACACACACACACACACACACACACACACACACACACACACACATACATATATACCAGTGTGTAAGCAAGTAAAGTTGATGTGTGAGATTGCACTTAACTTGTGTCAGTTCTCTGTTGTTCAATCAGTGTTGAATGTTTGAACTTCTCTCTTTAATTCTGTCTCTTGGGGCTACAAGTACTTTTAAAAGAACAAGCCTAAGGAAATTTGTCTCAGAGCCACTATTGAGTATTTTAACAGTACCCAGAATAAACAGTAATTTCTTTTGATGACCGGCACTGGAAAGTTGCTCCTCCCACCACTGGGTAGAGAGAGGGTGGTGGTGAAATATTAATATAATTCTCATAGAGAAAATATTCCTAGTGATTCCCCTAGAGAACCCACCAACCACACTCCCAACTCTTGTCACAGAAACAATGGATTTGATGTCCTGCATTTTTCTCAAACAAAACTTGTAGCAGATCTGATGTATGCAGCTATCATGCATGTAGCACACAGGCTCACGTGTGTGTGTGTGAGTGTGTGTGTGTGTGTGTGTGTGTGTGTGTGTGTGTGTGTGTGTGTGTGTGTGTGTGTGTGCTTTGTTTGTCTCTTTGTTTTGTCGATCTGTCTAATTTTCTGTCTGTGTGAATGCTGGTAAACGCATGTAGACTCGCCAAAATCTCTCTTGACGTGAACGTGAGTGCATGCATGACTTGTGTATATCTGTCAGTGGGTAGGTCTTTGTACGTATGTATGCATCCATGTTTATGTATCAATATGTTTTTACATGTATGCAACACACACAGGATAATACATTCATAGGGAACTATCAGTATTTACTTCACATTTCTGATCACCAACCATGCTGCAGTAACAGGATGTTGTGAACATGTTCATACGTGGCAAAACCAACAAATATCTACGCGTGCGCGCGCGCGCCCCCCCCCCCCCCCCACACACACACACATGCGCACATACGCACGCAGGCACCTATATACACACAGACACACTGATAAACAGACACACACACACACACACACACACACACACACACACACACACACACGCACGCACGCACGCACGCACGCACACACACACACACACACACACACACACACACACACACACATACACACACACGTACACAGACACGCACACACATACACAGACACAGACACACAGACATAGACACAGACACACAGACAGGCACACACACACACGTTCACACACCCCCCCCCCCCCCCCCCCCCCCGCACACACACACACACACACACACGCAAGCGCGCGCGCGCGCGCACACACACAATATCAGCAGCACGCCACTAATCATTATCTGTTCTGGAGGAGTATGTTAGCTGACTTTTTACCTAAAAATAATTGTCTGCTGCCTTATTCCTCCCAAATGGAAGCACTGGACACAAAACTATGTGATGATTTGTCAGCCAAGACTGATATGTATGTAGTTTCACACGTTCCTTCTCTTACCTCTCCCGTGCTCACTGATGGTGGAGTGAAAAGTCCTTAGCACAAAGCAGCCAGGTCTGATTGGAGATACTGCAGAAATGATTACCTGCCACAGAAGGATACAGTGGTAAATGGATCTGCAGCATAGCGCTTCATCAGACTGCGGTGAAATATACCCCCCTCATCCCCCCCCCCCCCCCCCCCCCCCCCCGAATTTTCCGACAGGAGAAAATGGTTCCCTTCTCAAACGGCCTTTATCTCTTTATAATCAAAGTGCATGTACTATAAGATCTATGTCATGTAAACGACTGTGATCAACAAGCAGACTTTTAAAATTCATTTTTGATCGAACATTCAATTTGCTAAATCTCTGATCCAAAATACGAACAACGGCGGCTGGTGAGTGCTGTGTGTATATCGCACCATTAATTATGTGTCAGTCACCAACCGCCGTGGCGAAGTGGTTAGCGTCGTAGACTCCCGGCTGGAAGGTCGTGGGTTCGAATCCCATCAGAGTCATGTGGGTTTTTCTGCCCCAACTGGCTCCTACCCAGAGTTGAGTTTGCTGCAGACTCAGTTGGGAAGACTGGGACCACACAGTCGAGTTTCATCCACTTAATGAATGCATTTCTGAGGGTGTTGCTCAAATTTCCTGACCAATACTGCAGGTGTCTGTGCCTGTATCTCGCGGGCCTGGTTGACACCAGGATATATTATGAAAGGAAGCGTAGAGTACAGCCCTGTCATGTAGTCTCAGACCGAAATGGAAATCCGTAGCATCATCTTTAAATTCATCCTCGTTCTCATCGATTAGCATACAAAAAGTCTCAAATTCTGTGGCCCTTCATGCCCTGCTCTCATGGTGACCTCAATTTCGATGTCTTCTCCACGTCTGTGGCTTTGGTTTGGTTCCGTCAGGGTCATCGGTATCGGCGAGTCCATGGGGGCTGTCGTTGGACGGACGTGGTGGCGCCCTCCGGAGGGAGAGCTCACTCACACGACTCCGCGACTAAGCAATTATTGTCGTCAATAGGGGGCTTAGTAGGTGGTGTCCTGCATTTGTTAGATCAGAACAGGTGCCACTGAGCACCATTGAAGTGACTCAGTAGCAGTGCAGTGTCTCCTCCGGTGGGTTGCCTCTTGACGACTTGACATTGACTGCTCCCTGCGGATTGCCGGTGCCGGGGCTGCGGCAGGGCCGACCGGGCTGTGGCTGTGAACGGGGTATCGGAAAGAGCGGCGTGAGTGCACTGCCTCTGAGGTGGCGCAGAGGTTGGGACAGAAAAAAAAATTCTGTGTCAGACTGGATTAGAATTCCCTAGCGTCATTACTGTCATCCTACCCAGACAGCGCCTATCCTCAGTTAGATGCCAAGCTCAAAGTCCTTTACAATGCGCGTTTATTTTTACACAACGGGCTGCCTACTAGAGTACGGCCGACTGCCTGTTGGTGTTAATAGTTCGTTTCCCTCTCATTCAGTCTGATGTCAGTCTTCGCCTTGATTTTCTATACCAACGATTGTACTGGGCTTTTTCTTCCGAGAACTAGTTATAGGATTTTACATGTGTACAAGATATTATGAGTGCGTTAACACACGTAACATCGGTTCATAGTCTCATTTGAACTTTGGGGGGAAAAAGGGGGATCGGAAGCAATGTTATGTCTGAGGGAAAAAAAAAAGAGAAACGGTCCAGTGGAGATTCGAACTTGCAACCTCAGGATCATTAGGATTATGAATCTGGCACTTTACTCCTTAAGATACTCCTTTTCGCCACCCCCACCCTCCCCTCACCGTCCACGCCGATCAGCGCCAAACATATTCTCATATTGTTTGGCCATGCTCTCATGGTGTTCTCAGTTTCGATATTCTCTCCACGTTTATGCCTATGGTGAGTCGTGGTTGTCGCTATTTCCAAGTTCATGAGAACAGAGTGGTGACGCCCATTGGACGGGAATTTTCATCCGTGCTGATTCCGCGTCCAAGCAGCACTGAACGCCAGTGAACAGATTCAGCAGCAGTGCAGAGTTTAATCAATGGGTTGCCTATCACAACTTAGCACTCACCGCTCCCTGTGGATTGCCGGTACTGCAGGAAGACTAGTCAGGGTGTGGCTGTGTATGGGCAGCAGGAATGAGCAGCATGAGCACAATGCCACTGAAGTGGCTGAGAGAGAGAGAGAGAGAGAGAGAGAGAGAGAGAGAGAGAGAGAGAGAGAGAGACAGACAGACAGAGAGACAGAGAGACAGAGAGACAGAGAGAGAGAGAGAGTTTACTGGAAACCCCCTTGTTTCCTCAGAGAGACAAGCTTGATTCTGATGGAAAACGTCAACTGGAATCACAAGAACAGGATTGGTTGATTTGATTGATTGACTTCCCACTAATCTTCGCAAGTGAAGAACTAGCTAATCATCAATCAATCAATCAATCAAATCAATCAATCAATCAATCATCATCAATCAGTCAATCAAACAAGAACAGGAACCACGGGAAATATAACATTTGTCCTGGTTGTGCTGATCCACATGTTTCTTCATGTTTTCGGCTAACTCACCTGAATACATACCATGGAGCACATTTCCATCTTCTTAGTTTGTTTGATTGTTTTAGCACATCTTTTTCCTGGTTGAAAAACAGCATTTTACTTGTATTGTTCTTTCCTTTGTACCGCTTTTTCCTTTGTACTTCTGTGCTTTGTTGAGGGTCATTACAGATGCACCACATCTTTCTGTATTGATAAACTGAACAAGATCTTTTACATGTTTACTTGAAAGGGCTTTTTTTCTGTCTTGGAGTGATACAGCGCTGTAAACCTTGCACCCACACATTGATAGATGAATTTTAGCATACAGCTGTCAAACATACTATCTTCATGAATACCTGTCTAGTAATTTGTTCTTTCGCCATATCATGCAGACACACACACACACACACACACACACACACACACACACACACACACACACACACACACACTCACGCACGCACGCACGCACGCACGCATGCACGCACGCACACACAATGTTGGAAAATTTTAGTCACGAAAACACCGACGTTGTGAATACTATCAAACTTATAGTTCGTTTACCAAATGCAACAGAGAGTGAACAAACCAAACATCGTTTGAACCCTGTTACGACTCAGAGGACCCAAAATCATTGATTTACCACAACAGACCACTGCAGACCGACTTAACAGCAGTGCTTCTGGGCCACAGAACTCTTCACTGACTGTTTCTGGCTTGTCTTCTTGTCTGGAAAACACTGAAGTGAAGAATTCACTGTTGAAGATTCAAAGGGTCATTTCCTTGCCCAAAGTCATTTCGGTGATCAAAGTCTGTTTGAGGCCATCACATGGGAGTGCCAGTTTATACTCCACGTACATTCTTATCAAGTGGTGCGTTTTCGAATAAACGAATGTACGAGAACAAGCGATGTTGTGTTCAACTTTACAGACTATTTCAGCGCCATCAAAGGAAATGCAGTTTTGATAAGGTGTTTCAATGCTAAATCCTTACCAGTCCAATATAGTATGACAGACACAGTCATGGTCAAAGTGTATGAAAGGCGTATGTCACTAAATCGGCTTAATAACGATCAATATAAGAGAAATACGTCGGTGTCCTTGTCTTTTTCTGCTGTTAACCGGTCTGAGAGGGAGCATATAGATCTGCGACGCATTTATCTGTCATCATCTGCTGGTGAGTACAATTTTAAATAAAACTGCTTTTTTGAACTCCATTGGTTATAATATCTTGTATAAAGAGTTCATTTTACTGTGACTGCCAGTGTTTCTGTTTGTAGAAAGAATCTCTCTCTCTCTCTCTCTCTCTCTCTCTCTCTCTCTCTCTCTCTCTCTCTCTCTCTCTCTTTCTGTCTCTCAACAGGTAAAAAAACCATGATTGAATTATCAAACACAGATATATTAGTTGGCATCAATAAATCCATTACTTCAAAGACACATTGCAAATGCATCCACTTTATCATATTAGGCCCTACTGAGTAAAATGTGTGTCAGTATTTGCAAAAAAGACAAACACGAGTATCCCTCTGCGACCCATTTTTGCGAAACAGTATAATGTCCGAAGGGGGTTAAAAGGAAAACTTCCCAAAGTAGGTTAGAGAGTGTAAATCTCGAAGGAACTGTAAGTTATTTGTGAACACACAGATGTTTTTTGAAGAAGGGAAGGGAGAGAGAGGGAGGGGGGGAAGTTGTTGTATTGTCCTGCGTTAGGTATGAAAGGGGGGAGAGGGGGGTGGAAAGCGGGTTATCTCTGGGGAGAGTTGCGGGGTGGGAGAGGGGGAGAGCCCGGAGATCTGTGGAGGGGGGGGGGGGGGGGGAGTTGAGGAGGGAGAGGTCGTATGCTGGTTGTCTCGCTTCTTGCTCTCCTCATGTCTTCCTTGTGGACCTGTTCTTTTCGCTATAAGGTTG
>JADBJO010002421.1:272467-277467 GCA_016801955.1 Conus betulinus
GTCAAACACTGTCAGTCTTCCCTCCACAACCAGGGTTTCCAGACTCAGTTGCGCCTCTTTTTCCCTCTTGCTTGGCCTTTTTGGGAAACGGTAGAAGCTGACGGCCGTCGTTCTCTCACCCTGGGGGTAAAGTCTTCAGAACACAAAATACACCGGGACAGTATTTCTTCTGTTCCTCCCCTCGAGATCATCCATTTTCTCTTCCATCTTCGTGATCTTTTCTTTCATGTCCTTGTTTTCTCTCACAACTGATTCAATTTGGTCATTGACTTTGCTGTTCAAAGCATCCATTTTACTGTCCATAGAGTTGATTTTTTTCTGTCATATCTTTGAGCAATTTCATAACATCGGCAATCTCGCTTGCTCGCTGCCGGCGACTTCCTCGGCGGCGCCAGCTTTCCTTGTGGGGGATGTCCATGCGCGCTGGCACTGCTGGCCAGTCTTGTCTGACGTGTATTTTGCTGCTTGTCGCTAGGCCTTGGGTTTGGCCCCACCCCACCGATCATCAACAGAGGGAGCAGAGTGCCGAATGCAATTCAGCCGAATACGTTTTTATTTTGAAACCACGACATCGCATTCTAGCTCTTTTTGCTTTCTTTGACAAAATCGCCCACAAAACAAAGGCGAAGTTTCCCATGCTTGCTTGCACGAAAGATTTCCGTACAGCATCCCATTGCAGCTGACTGAAGTCTGTTCACTGTAGCTTTGGACAGGAGCTCAAGCAAAACACGTCCGTCTCCGTCGACGATCACAAGAGATCTGTGTGTGTGTGTGTGGGGGGGGGGGGGGGGAGGTTTCTTTTTTCATGGTGTTCTGAGACAGAGAGAGAGAGAGAGAGAGAGAGACAGACAGACAGACAGACAGACAGACAGACAGACAGAGAGAGTGACAGAGAGAGAGAGAGAGAGAGAGAGAGAGAGAGAGAGAGAGAGAGAGAGAGAGAGAGAGAGAGAGAGAGAGAGAGAGAGAGATTTCAGTACAGTTAAGATGTAATATGTTTTATTGTTACGATCTTCTGATTTTATTATTTGACTTATAAATATTAAATGTTCCCCTGCTAATTTTCCTTTATGATTGTTATGTCACTCAGGTGTTATTTGTATTATTTTCGTTTCTCATTAATTAATTAAGTTTTTTTTTTTTTTTTAGATGTCAGTACAACACTATGTTAATCGGACAGTACGTGGTTTCAGTCAGTCAGTCAGTGTGTGTGTGTGTGTGTGTGTGTGTGTGTGTGTGTGTGTGTGTGCGTGCGTGCGTGCGTGCGTGCGTGCGTGCGTGCGTGCGCGCGCGCGCGCGCGTGTGTGTATGTGTGTATAAATCATGTACGCCACAATCCTATGTGCCTGTCATTTTTTTCAATCTCTTTTTTCTTTCCTTTTTTGATATCTTTAAAATCTGAACGCATGATTTGCTTAGCAAGGACAGATTGAAAGAATAGGCTCTGCCTAAAACAATCATCAGACCTTGTGTTGATGGAATAAAGGTTCACTCTGAGCTCTGAATTCTGAGTTCTGAGTTCTCTCTCTCTCTCTCTCTCTCTCTCTCTCTCTCTCTCTCTCTCTCTCTCTCTCTCTCTCTCTCTCTCTCTCTCTCTCTCTCTCTCATCTATGTGTTAAAGGTACTTCTTACTACAACACTTATATGCACTTATTTAGTATTTTGTTATACCGTAATTGTTTATTATTTTCCTCCCTCCTTTTATTCAAACATCAAATGCTTATTCATTCCATTGGTAATATGATGTACTCTTTCACTAATTGATTTGTTCTCTGTACACCATCCATCATTTATAATCTCTCTCTCTCTCTCTCTCTCTCTCTCTCTCTCTCTCTCTCTCTCTCACTCACACACACACACACACACACACACACACACACACACACACACACACACACACACACACACACTGTTCCCAGCATACATGCATACGGTCAACAGTAGGCACCCCTGTCCCCCCCTCCCTTACAAGCATCCATTCTTAGCTCCCACCACACCCCACAGCCCCCCCCCCCCCCCCTCCTCCCTACCCGACGGTGATCATCCATCTTTAAAATCACCGTCAAGGTTAGGTCGTGCTTTGTTTGGCGGGCTTGATGAACGAGCAGTGGGTAGCTTCCCCTGCTTCACTCCCTCCACCCCCACCTCCTCACGCCGCCCACCTTGCCCCGCATCCACCCTCTCCTCCCACCATACCTGTAACTCCTCCTTCCCCTTTCAGGTGAGGAATGAGTCGTCTCTAAGATGACCATCAAAGTCTGTTTGGCAGGCTTCACAAACAGGGAATGGGCAGAGTCAGGAAGTCCTTTACACTTTTGATGCGTGAAGGAACTGGCGCTTGGTGTGGTCATCTCGATATGACGCACATTCACACAGACACACGCCTGAACAAACTTTCTGCGGATGCTTTGGTTTCATTCAAGTATAATTATGTTCTCGAAAATTGAACAATTTTGAGCAAAAACAGTACATCTTTGGCAAGAAAACTGACCAGTATATGTAAAGACATATTGTTTGGAATCGTATCAATTGATTGAAGTTATAAACCAAACATAATGCATACGTTTTTCCTTCATAACGATAGAAAAACAAAGATGGACGGAAAGGAGATTATTTTCTTAGCCATATATTTACTTGAAGAAAAAAAAAGGTTTGCGTTAAAAGAAAAAAAAAAAACCGCGTATATCTGGAAGTGTGCCTTTTTGGGTCTCTAAACGACCGACATACAGACATCCATTTCATGTCCAGTGTTAAGATGGCAGTAGAAAGGCTGATGCGCAGAATAAATATAGATATACCTATCATGCCCAGTGTGAAGATGGCAGGAGAATGGATGGTGCACAGGATACATACAGACATACATAGTTTGTCCAATGTTGCGATAATAGAATGGTTGTAGTACCGAATACATACAAACATACATAGCATGTTTAGTGTTTAGATTAAAAAAAAATTGTTGTTGCGCAATATGTGCACAGACACACATAACATACCCAAGGTTAAACCAAAAGTGCAATGGTTGTTGAGCAGGATACAGTTAGATGTACATAGCATGTTCAATGATGGATAGCAGGAACCTGGTTGCTGTGCAGGAGATACACAGACATACACAGCGTGTCCTGTGTTGTTGACAGGAGAGCAATTGTTGTGGAGATATATAGACAAACATAATATGTATAGTGTTAGATGACAGGCCAATAATTGTTGATACAGGAATCTAAAGACATACATAGCATGTTGAATGTGATTGTTGATACAGGAATCTAAAGACATACATAGCATGTTGAATGTGATGCTATTAAATGATCGTTGTGCAGGATATATACAGACACCAACACTGAATGGATCGATCCTGTATCACATATTCATGAGAACCTGTGTCACCCTCACCAGGCCACCTGGGTCACGTCATCTTCTTGAGCACTCTTGTTTGGCAAACTTCGTACCGAATGTTTGCCTTTCTTGATCAGTGTGGTTCCAGGCAGACTAACCTGAGACAACCCCAAAGGTACTCATCGCCTTTATTGTTCCCTGATGTCTTTGGTAACGGGACAAGCAATGAACTCCATATGTCTTTATTTTTTTCTTATAATGGGAATTGTCGTTCTCAACGCTTGAAACTTCGCTTCTCTTTCCACAAAGAAAACTTGAAACCTCATCAAGTGCCAGGACAGAGCACCTGGAATTGTTCAAAATCGGTGTGGCCTGACTTAGTTGAGCATTTTTTACTGTGATCTGATCTCACAATGTGCGCAGAACATGAAGATGAAGTCCCCTTGTCCCTACACCTCCCACAAATGCGGGCCAGGAAGGTAAAGGGCAAAGAACGTGTTGCACGTGATAATCGCATCATATTAAAGTTTAGGCTTAACGCAGGTTTTTGTCTGGTCTGTAGAACGATTCTTTTTCATAAGAATATAGGTTTCTGGATTCGACGTTAGAAAAGTAGTTACAGACTCGGAATCAAAAACTTAATTGGAATATTTCGACAGGGTCGCCCTGTCTTTCTTCAGCTCACTGTTGTTGTTGTGGCAGCGAGGCCTGGTGGGACGACCGTTGTGTGGGGTGAACGGTTGTCAGGACCTGATTGTAGATGGGGGAAAGTTCAAAGCCTTGATCTGTGTTCAGGCTGGGGCGTCTGGTCTTAATTTCGATGGCTTCTTTAACTTTTCTTTATAATTCTCGCGCGCACATACACAGACACACACAAAACAACAGAACAACAGCTCCTCCTCCTCCAACACACACCGACGCTTCCACGCACATGTCCATGGACTCTTATTAACACGCTGGCATTATACCCCACGGATGAACACACACACACATATATATATATATACACACATACACCCATTCACTCTCTCTCCCACACACACACACTCCAATGCTTGCATACTCATGATGTCCATGGACACTCTAGTTAACATGCTGGCATCATGAAGAGAGATAAAGAATGTGTACAGTGAGAAATTTGCTTTAAGAGCCCATGCCTTCATCTATCTCTGTCTGTTTATCTCTCTCTATATATGTATATATATAATGCTGAACAATCAAGTAGTGGGGGGAAAATAAGTGCAGGTTAACAATTCTTCCATCATTACAGTAATGACTTGGCAAAGACTTAAAATTGAGAGAAAAAAAATGAAGATGAAGTAAATGGGAAAATGTATTTCATGAATATGAAAACCCTTCACTAGCTGCATGAGGAAACGATCGCAATCCCTCTCGAAACAGATCTATGTGTATTGTCTGCTCCGAGGCCTTTCATCCACTGGATCAGACTTATCAAGGAGACATAGCTAATTGTGTCTGTGCTCTTGGCGTCAGATAGAGACACACCACAGACCATAATTCTGTGGTGTTCCGACCGCCAAGGGTTCGAAAAAAGAATCCAACAGCACCCCCAAAGCAGCCAGCGAAAGGTAGTAGAATAAACAAAACGAAAGTGTGGAGAGGAAAAAAGTTGTTGAAAGCTAAAAGCATTACGCAAACAGTATAAA
>JADBJO010002421.1:282467-315981 GCA_016801955.1 Conus betulinus
GATCAAGAAGAGCAAAGCAGCAAAATAAACGACTTGAACAGGCTAGTACTGATACTGACGCTTTTGAAGTGAATGAACAGGCCTTGTTTGATGCTAAATCGGAAGATCACAGCACAAAGAGCGTTACACAAGATGGTAATGAACAACACATCAAGTCAACATGTCTTGATGGTGAGTCTGACATTTGGCATGTTCAAGATAAATGTTAAGCCTGCTTTGCATGCTAGATAGTCTGGCTGTGACATCATGAATCAGGAATCCCAGCACTCTGTGAGCACCATAGGCCTTGAACACACAATGAAAAGAACAGTGGCAGGCTTTGACACGGGAGTGGTGAAGGACTATGTTGCCACTTCCATTGATCGCCAGGTACAGAGATGACTGTGAGATAAGCACAGAAGCACAGCATTTAGAAAAGTTGGCTTTATCAGTCAGATAGCGTACGTGTGCTGCTGTGCGAGTCAGATGACATTGTTTTAGAGTTCTCCTGCGATCCGAGTTTGGTAGACGACTGTGTTTCTGTCAAGCAGGAACACAAGAACATGTCATCGGAAGAACGTGTGAAACTTAACCGACTGCGGAAAGGAAGACAAGCCAGCCATGCACAATACAGAGAGACTCAAGCACGTGCTCTACGGCGGTTGCACGCTCTCCTCGGCTTTATGCAATTGTGCCTGGGGTGACTGTCCTCCACTGAACGGATTGTGCATATATATATCATGGACATTTTGTCGCTCATGGATTTGCCATGTAACGTTAAAAAAAAAAAAAAGCATTGCTATGGTTTCTGTGGCAAAGAGAGAATGATTTGGTCAATGCCCATTGCGTTGAATTTCTAAATGAGTGTACAGCTTAGTAGCAAGATACTTCTCTCTCTCTGTCTCTCTGTCTCTGTCTCTCTCTCTCTCTCTCTCTCTCTCTCTCTCTCTCGCGCGCGCGCGCGCGCGCGCGCGCGTCCTTTTCACTGGCTACTCTGCGATGCCAGTGTCATTTATCCTTTTGGTGTATATCAATTTGATGCCGGCGAGACCCAGCTACTGCAGTTGGATTCCACTGATGAGACCGAATCAGTGGACGAAAGTGGACTGAGGACAGGTGACGTTCATGATTCTCTTTCAAGACGGATTCTGAATGTTTCCCGTGTTCAGCTTGAAATGATTAAATATTCACACATTTACCCTTTTCGTTTCTTTTCCCCTTTTTTCTGTCTCCCTCACCCCGAGGTTTGGATGACCTTGTGACTAATTAGAGCCTCTTTCCATATGTAAGTGATGTAATGCTGAAAATCGATTAAACAACTGTTAAAAACTGTTATTTTGCCGTTATTTCTTACATATAGGTGGATTTAATGAAATTTGGTATATAGAAAGGTTATCACACACAAATGGGGACTTCTATATAGTGTTTCAAAATTTGACCGTTAAAAACCGTTATTCTTGACATATTGTCCAATTTGGGTAAATTTGGCGGTACATAGGCTTCAGCCCAGTGAGGATTAAAATACCAGTTTCAAAAGTGTACCTCGGTTATATAACCGTAAAAAAAACCGTTATCTTGCCGCTATTTCCTATATATCGGTGGGTTTTAATAAGGTTGGGTATATAGAAAAGTTACCACTATTCAAGATTAACTGGGAGTATGTTCATATGCTTTGCATCTTGTCTTTTCTTCTTCTTCTCTTCCCTTCAACTCTCACGCACCATGAAACGTCTGTATTTTGTATTGCTACTAATGAACATTTTCTCGCTGACTTTTAATGCTTTGGCGTTTGTTACAGCGCGTCAGGGTTTATTTTTGTACCAGCGTTTGGTGTAGTGACACTTTTTCGCTCTAAGTAACAAAAAAAAGAAACAAGGTTAAGGACATCTTCTCGAGAACCATATTCCCCTAGAAGGACGACGAGAGATCTAGAGGGAAGAGGATGATACCATAAGTATCGCGAGAGAGAGAGAGAGAGAGAGGAGAGAGAGAGAGAGAGAGGAGAGAGAGAGAGAGAGAGAGAGAGAGAGAGAGAGAGAGAGAGAGAGAGAGAGAGCGATAGGAGAGAGAGAGGGAGAGAGTATAGAAAGATAGCGTACAGCTCGACAAAACAAAACCACGTCACAAATTAAACAAAAACCAGACAAGAGCAGTATGTAAGTACAACTGAGAGAGAGAGAGAGGGTAATTTGAATACATTGCAAAAATATGCCATTTACATGAACAATAAACACTGGAATTATGATTATAATAGCTTGAATAAGTAATCTTGATAGCAGCTTTTGAATGATGCCAAGGAATTCTTTGTTTTAATGCCATCAGGGATTTCGTTCCATTGTTTACCTCCTGAATATATAAGAGAAGTCATATACAGATCAGTTCTAGGACGGGGAAGTTGTATTCTCTCTTTTGTCTCGTAGTTTAGTCTTTCGGAGTTTTCGTAGTAGATATGATGGAGCAAGTCCATTAACTATTTTGTAGAAAAATACTGCTTTATTGAATTGACATCTCAATTGAAACGGAAGAATATGTAATGTTTTGTAGTCATGAATTAGTAGGGAAGATGATTTTAGAAGTATAAGTTTGATAGAACGCCTGTAAATGCTTTCAAAGGGTTTAAGACACATTTTTTACTAGCCATTCCCATATTGTAGATGCATAGTCGAAATCTGGTTGTAAATATGCATGGAAAAATAATTTTCTAGTGTGTTGATCGAGAAAGTGTTTTTTATTCTGTTAAACTGAAATAATTTCTTAGAAAGTTTACGCGTGAGTGCAGAAATGTGTACTGACCAGGAAAGATTGTTGTCATTTGTTAGACCAAGCAGTTTGTGAGAGTCAACCTCTTCTATAACACTGTCGTTTATCTTTATTTTGCTTAAGTCAGTTTTGAAGTTTTGGCGTTTTTGTCAAGTAGTAGTTATCATAACTTAGATTTTTAGGATGTAGAGCCATATGATTTAGTTTACTCCATGTTTCCAGTTTTGTAAGGTCGTTTTGTAAATCTGCAAGCACTGAGTCTGTGTTTTTGTTTTTCTTATACATTGTACTATCATCTGCAAATAGTTCACAGTTAGATGGGACGTTTAACGGAAGATCGTTTATATAGACAGAAAATAAAAAACTGGTCCTAGGACTGACCCTTGGGGGACACCATAGTTTACAGGTTGAAAAGATGACTTTTTACAATCCTGGAAAACTAATGTTGTCTGTTTGGTTAGAAAGGATGAAATAAGATTTATTGCATCTTGTGATAAACAATACAATTTCAGTTTTTTTTATAAGGAGATTGTGATCGATGGTATCAAATGCTTAGCAAAGTCAACAAAAACTGCCCCAGTAACAAGGTCATTATTAATATTTGTGTGCCTTTGTTCTACTAGGCTTGAAAGTGCAGTGTGACAAGAATGATTTTTTTGAAACCACTTTGGTTTGGATGAAACAAATTATATTCATCAAAGTGGGACTGAATCATTTTCTTTAAATGCTTTTCTAATGGTTTAGATAGAACAGTAAAATTGATATGGGCCTGTAGTTTGAAGCATCATTTGGGTCACCAGATTTAAAGAGAGGAATTACCTTAGCATCCTTAAAAGCTTGAGGAAAATGACATTTTTCAATACACAAATTATAAATATAGGTAAAATGTTCTGCAATGATGAGTGCTGCCGTTTTAAGTATTTGATTGTCCAAATCATCCAATCCGCGAGATTTAGACTGACTTAAGGAGCATAATTCATGGTATACTTCATGCACACTTATGAATTTAAACTTAAGAACAGATTTTACATTTTTCAACGCACAAAAATCTTTAAGTAACAGCAATCATTCTGATGAGTGTAGTCTTCCTTGACAATCGAATCAGAAACTGTTGAGAAGTGATTGTTCAATTCGTCGTTTGATAGGTTTGTAGATGGAGTGTTTGAAGATGCTTTGTTTTTTTTTTTCCTGATGGTTGATTTACTGCTTTCCATATAGATTTAGTGTTAGATTTTTAGAAGCGATTAATTCGCTGAAGTATTTCTTTTCAGCAGCTCTTTTCATTGAGCTTACTTTATTTCGCTATTTCTTGAAGTTTTCATCCTTTCCTGTTTGCTGAAGTAAATATTCACGGTTATTTCTAGCTGCGTTAATTTCTTCATTTCACCATGGAGGTTTGTCGATGAGTTTTACTCTTTTCGTTTTGCATGGAGCATGCTTATTGAATACCGCAAGAAACGCATCATACCATGTATTCAGAGCTTCGTCTGGGTCCCTATGCTGATATACCTCTGAAAAGTTTGTGATCATTAGATCGAACAAAAAGAGATCTGGATTGAAATTTTTGTAACTTCTGTAAAATATATATTTATGGTAGGATCTAGGAATTTTCACGCCTTTCTTACACCAGGTTAGACAAACTGGAAAGTGATCACTTAATCCAAAAAAATAGGTACAGATGTTTCTACAATATTAGAAGAATTTGTAACATAGATATGGTCAATCAATGTTTCTGTTTTCAATGTTTTGCGCGTAGGGGAATTTATTAGTTGGGTTAAGTTGTATGTATCAATGATCTTTTTCCATGTGTTGTATGGTTTAATAAGTCGATGCTGAAATCACCGAGTAGTATTATTTCACTGGAATAGTCTAATACTTCTTCTATCATTGACTCAAAACGGTCGAACCAATCAACACGTTCATCAGGGTTTCTATACAATATACCTATTAACATTGGTCTATTTCCCTTTAGACACACTTCAATCCCTATACATTCCACAGAGTGTCTATCAAACACATTAAGTTGCTTATAGTTCACAGATTGATGGATATATGCCACTAATCCTGTTTCTAGTTTATTTGAACGTGATGCATCTTTACGTATAAGATTATAGCCTGGAATAGTAACTAAATGGTCGGAAACAATATCAGTTAACCTAGTTTCAGAAAAACCAAAAAAACATGAAAACAATCGTCTGAATTAGACAAAATAGAAGGAACACCTGATATCTTGTTTAAAAGATGGCAAGCATTTAGATATCCTACTTAAAAGCCTTTTTTTGTTAACCACTTGAGATTTGTTGGCTTTTGCGACATGATGATTGAAGATAACACCTAACAGAAATTTTCTAGTGAAGCGAAAAAAGTATAGTTATATTTTAAGACAACAGCAACACAACAAGGATTAAATGATACCAAAAACGTTTGTCATTCAAAATCAGTAAAGGTCTTAAAAAAAAAAAAAAAAACGATGTCAAGTACTAGGCACGTAAGCCCGCAAAATAAAAAGCTAACATATACGACAAAAACAACGTAAGAAAAGTCTGAAGCTAAGCAATTCGTGTGAGCCAAAGCAATTGCAAATTTCCAGGTATCCCAGATCCAAAGTACAAGCATAATACGGCCAATGAAATGAACATGAAAAACTTATTCTTATGGGAGCAGAATAGTTTCATGTAAGGTCATGGGGAAGACATGGCGCACTCATACACACACACACACACACACACACACACACACACACACACACACACACACACACACACACACACACACACACACATTCATTCATTCATTCATTCATTCATTCATTCATTCATTTTACACATAACACACACCACACATTGAATAACTGAATAATGACAATAATAAATCACATGCAATAATAGATAGAGTATAGATAGAAGATTTTTTTTTTTTTTTGGTATGCTAAGATGAAAACATACTCTCCACAAAACTTTTCTTTCTCAAATGATTGAATTACATATACAATAGCATGAACAAAAAAAAATCAGAAATTGACGCATAGATTACATAGATTACCAGTTGCCATTAGGCCTCTGGCACCCTTGCTGTGACATCAACTGTGCAGCCAGGGACATAAGTTGCTGAGCACACTCCCCCGCTGAGGCAGGTTGTGGCCAGCTACGAGAAATTGGGTTTTGGCCCTGTGGCATGAGGGGGGTAGGTGCATGGGATTTGGTGTCTAGGGTAGGACTCAGGATCTGTGTACCTTGGATAAGGGAAAGGAAATGGGTACGATGGATATTTTGGGGATAAAGGGAGGGCGTGCATTATCACCAGCCTGTGGCTGACCATTTTGAGGAGGCTGTGGCACAACGCCACTGGTATCGTTTAGCGCATAGGGTTGCCTTACAGCAGAGACACCCTCCTCGTGGTGACCCATGCTGACCAGTCCAGGCTGACTGGCATCTGAAAATAATGGGGGAAAATCTGCTGTGGACAATAACTGGGGAATGGCTATAGATTCAGGGCAATTCTTAGGCATACTGGAGGTTCTACCCAGAAAGTTGACATACTCTCTGTGCATTCCTTGAGTTTTTTGCATTCTGGTGATTATAGATTAGTTAGGTAATGAACTGTTATGGTCTGCATGGTTGTTTCTTCTTGGTGGTTGGGTTTGAGGAAGCACTTCTTTGAATTTCATTGCAAGACAGGCAGTTTCCCTTGCACTAGGGTGAATAGCATCTTTGTATAGTACTTTACGTGGGAACCTTTTGGGGTTACGAAAGAATTAAAGTTATCTACCATATCCACTTGTAAGGTGGTACAGCAGTCGTATAAGTTTCGGTTCGAAGGGGCTATTGAATTATTGAGCTGATGACGTCCAAAAGCCGGCACAATGGAGCTTATAGCTACGTAAGCGGAGGGAAATCTTTTTTTTACACATGTGATGAGGTCTTTCCATATTTGGGAGGAGATGGGTTCTGCTGGAAAGTCATTGACTCCGACATGAACAATCAATGTTTTAACATGTGACTAAGTTTCTAAAAGGTTTAACCATTGGATGACATCTGTCACTGTTAGTCCTGGGGCACATATTTTGAACATGGGATCTATGTGACCCTAATCTCTTTGGAGTTATAACCTTACTGTAGAATCTCCTACAAGGACTGATGCGGTTTCTCTAGGAATGAGTAAGTCACCGAAAAATCTGTTGTGGCGTACGCTTGATTTCCCTTTCAGAGTAAGATTTGGATTTGAAACCCTCGTCAACATGATTAGTGTTTGCGTTTACATGCTGTTGATTCTGTTGTTCCCCTTCAAGGACATTTTGTTCCTGATCTATGCGGGAGAGTACATCATAACGATTATGAAGGGGCACAGTGGGGCTGTGAGGGAAGTTATGTCCCCTTAGTGTTGGGCACTGTGCTGTGTTTTCAGCAGAAACATCACTTTCCTCCTGGCAAGGAGGCTGGAGAGAACCAGAAAGACCAGAGCCGAAAGTGGAGGCGACTGCTGAAGTAGGGGAGGGAAGATTTACCCGAGAAGGGGACATAGAGGGAGAGGCATTATCTCCCATCTTTTTGTTCTCATGCCCCGAGGGGGGATCAGATTGTAAAGAAACAGTTGGAACATCCTCATGGCTAACGGAAAAATCACACTGCATGGAGTTATCACATGTAGTGGGATAATCACATTGTGTCGAGACGGACTGCACAACAGAAGGCTGCTTTTTAGACTGTTTTAGGTCAGACTGAAATGTGCCTAGGAAGGTTTTGAGAGAATGATTTCCCTTTAGGAGATTATTTACAGTAGAGTCCAGTTCGGTCATCATTGCCTTTACATTATCAATGGAAGCATGAATTGTATCAATCTTATGATTCATATGCTGTTTTAAATCGTTCTTGACAGCCACCTTAGAATCCTCTAACTTGGAGACAACTTTTGATTCCTGGTCAAGAATGATATCAAGACTGTCTTCAATATCGATCAATTTGTAATAAGTGCCTTTTCGGAATGTAGTGATGGGCATAGTGTACGCCTACGATATTTCTTTTTTTTTTTGTTGTTTTTTTAGGCGTTGGTCTGTATTTGTTAGGAGATAACGTGGCAGTGGTTGGAGTCACATGCTCTTCTGTATCTTCCTCATCCTCATCAACAGAGACAGGGGCAGTACTTTCAGCACTGTCTGACACAGGGGAGACAATCGACAGGTTACTGAGACTGCTTGCTAGCACAGACACATCACATTGTACATCATTCTGATTAATCAAGGGGGTGTGAGGGAAATGGGAATAGGAAGGTGGGTTTTCTTCGTCTGTGATTTGATCATTTTGAGGGAAACACAATTTTATTGCTTGATTTTCTGCCGCAAGAAAGGTCAAGGGTAGAGAGAGCAATTCCTTTTTAAGGGTGCTTACATCACCATCCTCACACAGTTTACAGACAATGTCTTTCAGCATCTCACACTCCTCTTCGTCCCACTTGGTGCAGTCGGCTCCCTGACACAGGAATGACCCTGTGCCTTGCCTAGTGGTGTATAACGTCAGCGTTATTCGTTTAGACTGGCCGCGAAACACACGCAGTACTGTCTTGGTCAGGTTGGGGGGCGGTGACCCACTGATCCAGGACGGGGGGAAGAAAGGCTGTTTGTTGGTATCAAAGTCATTCTTTTCAACAAGAACTGAGTCATCGGAAACAGCCGTATACCGAAAACGTAGACAATTTCGCCATGCACACAGTTCTTTGGCGGAACATTGAATGTTTTCTGTACTATATCGGACGTGGGTTGTAATTATTTTCATCTCCTGCAGAATTGTTCTCCATGTCGAGTTAGCACACAACAAATCAAAACAAACCCGTGAAATGCCAGTGTCATAGTTCACAGTTCACGCATGCCTGGACCTGGGACACTGGTTGACTTGCCTATTCTTGCATGATGTCAACACAACACGAGGTCGACCCAAATTACTCGTTGCACGTGCGAAACGACACCGAAGTCAAATTATAGGCTTGCTCGGTTGTGAACATTGTGAACGTTTTTTTCACCGCCGATTTCTCCTTCTTGGATCATGTGTGATTTTTAAAACGTTAATCAACCACAATATCTTGATGACACCGTCACAAAAATACACCATTACAGACACTGGTCACTTGCGACTTTGCAAAAAATTGTGGAGATTGGTGCACTATATCCCGAACAAAATCACATGGACAACAGGAGCAAAGCAAGTACGACTTCACGCCTTCACGCCTCCCACACAGAGCACAGAGAGAGAGAGAGAGAGAGAGAGAGAGAGAGAGAGAGAGAGAGAGTCTGTGAGTCTCTATCCTGCTATTTTTTTCCCTACTGTCGTTCTTTTTCTTCTGAAATTGACTCATACTCACTATGCATTGTCTGTGTGTGTGTTTTTAACTGATGGACATTCCTTTGCTGATCTTAATGTTTTGGCGTTTGATTAAAAGGGTCTGGAGTTATTCATGTTCTAATGTGTGGTGCACTGACACTTTCATTCTGCTATGATTGCTGCATAGTATACGTTTAATTGAAGTTAATACACACTCGCACCTCCCCTTCTTCCCTTCTCTCATATTCCACATACACTGTTTGTGTGTGCGTTTGTATGTGTGCGTGTGCGTGTGCGTGTGCGTGCGTGCGTGCGTGCGTGCATGCGTGTGTATGATAACAACATTTGTGTAAATATAAAGTGAAAATTTCCAACAAAGCCGTTATATTGTGGGTGCACGCTTTTTACAGTGCATGCTATTGTTTGTGTGAAAAGGAGAACTGAAGCGGCAGTTAGCGAAGAGTTTTCATATCTATGATATATTTTCTTAATTTCATGTTTCCGGTTTCTCCATCTCTAGCCCCCCACCCCACCCCACCCCCACCCCCACCCCCCAAGTCTAAATCTTTGCCAAGTCATTACTATGAAGACAGTTGAGTTGTTGGCCTGTGTTTTCCCCCACTATTAGATTGTTTGTCTTTGTATTTGTCTGATTTTACTCAAGTTTAAAAGGCTGTGCCAGTCTTGAATAAAAGTTTACTCTGTGTTAGGTTTTCTTATGGGAGCAAAAGTTACCCCACTTGTTTACTGTTTATTGTTCCCTGCCTCACTTCTTTATCAATTTCGTTTGGATTAAATCGATTATTTGTGTTTGTTTCTATCCGTCTTTCTGTTTGTCTTTTGATCTCCCTTGCATCCTTGGGTGTATCCTCAAGCGTAGGCTAAAGGTTGTCCCCTACATTGTATACTGTTTGCATAATGTCTTTAGTTTTTCAGCAACTTTTTTCCTCCCCGCACTTTCGTTTGGTTTCATTTGCTAGCCTTTGCTGGCTGCTTTGGGGGTGCTGTTGGATTCTTTTTCGAACCCTTAGTGGCGAGAACACCACGGTATTACGGACTGTGGTGTGTGTCTCTATTTGACGCCAAAAGCACAGACACAATCAGCCGTGTCTCCCTGATGAGTTCCGATCCAGCAGATGAAAGGTCTCAGAGCAGGCAATACAAATAGATCTGCCCTTGAACGGGATTATGAGCAGGCAATATGATGAAAGGTCTCAGAGCAGGCAATACAAATAGATCTGCCCTTGAACGGGATTATGAGCAGGCAATACAAATAGATCTGCCCTTGAACGGGATTATGATGGTTCCTGATGCAGTTAACGAAGAGTTTTCATATCTGTGATATATTTTCTAAATTTCATGTTTCTAGCTTCTCTATGTTTAAGCCTCTCCCCTTAAGTTCAAATGTTTGCGAAGTCATTACTATGGAAACAGTTCAGTTGTTGGCCTGTGTTTTCCCCCACTATTGGATTGTTTGTATTTGTCTGACTTTATTCAAGTTTAAAAGGCTGTGCCAGTCTTGAAGAAAACTTACTCTCTGTGTTAGGTTTTCTTATGGGAGCAAACGTTACCCCATTTGTTTACTGTCTAGAATTTTATAGTCAGTATTTATTAAAGTAGTAGGTCTCCAGTTTGTTAGATGCTCTTTAACCAGTTCTTTTCCTTTATGTATAAGTCTCATTTCACCTTGGTATTTTAAAACAGCTCATCTTTCTGAAAGGATTCAGTGAAAGAGCAGGTTACAATGTCTTTTATTGCTCTTTTCATTCAACGCCTTCTTTCTTGCGCTGAACACAGAAGCGATCAAAGCTAAGTGCATTTTCGTTATTTGTTTCATGTTTGTTGCACCTGAAGAAGACCTAAGAGGTCGAAACGCGTTGTGGTTTGTCTTGTGACTCGTTTGTCCACGTTTCTCTGGGCGGTTCGCTGACATTTATTTAAGATTTGTTTAGATTTCCGCCTGCAGTCGTTTCACTTTGCAACTAGATCTTTTATTTTAGGCCAGAAGAATTTCACGATTTCGACAGTAATTCCGTCCAGACCTGACGCTGATCCATTTTTGCTTTGTGAAGCGCACGATGTTTCATTAACATGACAAGACCTTTACATGAGTTGGCGTCAGTGTCACTAAGGCGAGAAGTAGTGTGTAGCTTCAGTCACATTTACAACGTCAATCTTTTAATTGTAAAGATTTCTGTAGAAGGTTATCTCTTCTTTCATCATTTTGGTCTGGTAGTGATGCCAGAATCTGATGTGAGACGAGTTATCACATTAGTCCTTTTCCTTACCTTTTCAAAGTTACAGAAGGATTTGTTATTTTTCTCCTTCTTTAATCCATTTCTCTCTTGATCCAATTTGGGCTCCTCTCGTTTTCTGCATGTCTAATAGTTCTAGTTCATATTTAATACTTGAGAAATCCTTCTGTAAGCGTGCATTTCCAGGGTCATTTGCTATGCGAAATTCTATGTCATGAAGTTGTTTTTGCAGGTGTAACTTTTCGTTTCTTCGACAACAAGCCAATCGTTTGCCCAAATCAACACAATAATTACGTATTTCGGATTTTGTAACTTCCCATTTATCAATAGAATTTGTAAATTCCTTGTTATTTATAGAATGATCTAGTGACGCATTCACATTTTTTTCAAAAATATCATGTCTGAGGTAGTTAGAATTAAATCTCTAGTACCCTGGACCTCATATGAACTTGCTGTTTTCTAATTCTGTAACTACAGCTTAATGATCCGATTTAGAGACTGCATAATGCTCGCCTGATGCAATAAAGGAATAATATTTTCTGAAGCAAAGCAATAATCTAAACGACGAGCGATAAAAGGATGAAAGTGGTTTTTCTGTCAAAACAAGTTCAATCTCATGATTAACGTATCTGGAGACCAGTATAACTTCACCTTTTCTTCAAGACGTATCGTCTTTTGCAGACCTCCTTCCACCCCATTCTTTTTCCCATTGCGATTTTTCCTTTTCTAAAAAAAACAATGAGTTTCCTGCAAACATATGACATCAGACTTTTGATTTTTAAACTATTTTGCTCAGTTTAGTTTTTAGTCATCGACAATTCAAAGAACAAATCTTAACCTTTCCATTATCTACTAAGAAAGATAATGTATAACAAAAACAAAGCACTGAGCTCCCACAAAAGTAAACCAAGGCATTTCTACCTGAGAAAAAAAAAGGGGGGTTCCAAAAGGAAGAAAAGGAGAGACAGATGGGAAGGAGGAAAATCAGGTAGTTGGAGAAAAAAAGAGAGAGAGGGGGAGAGAGAGAGGAGAGAGGAGAGAGAGAGGAGGAGACGAGGGAGAGAGAGGAGGGAGAGAGAGGAGAGGAGGAAAGATCAGAGAGAGAGAGAAAGAGAGGAAGGAGAGAGGAGAGAGAGAGAGAGAGAGAGAGAGAGAGAGAGAGAGAGAGAGAGAGAGAGAGAGAGAGAGAGACAGAGAGAGAGAGAGACAGAGAGAGAGAGAGAGAGAGAGAGGCAGAGACAGAGACAGAGACAGAGAGAGAGAGAGAGAGAGAGAGAGAGAGAGAGAGAGAGAGAGAAGAGAGTGTATGTAAAAGAGAGGAGAAGAGTGAGAGAGAGAATTGTTGGGGCGTGGAGGGGGGAGAGTAAACAGACAGGAAGCAAACAGACAGATAGGCCAGCTGGCAGACAAACACAAAAGGCCAAGATACACAGAAAGCCTATACATCGACAAGTCAGCAAAAATGACATTAACATTCGAACAGTTTATTTTTCGTATATGGAGACATCTGATCTTTCCTCTTCAGTGTCTGCTTCACATTTAGCCTGTTTTCTTTTGGTGGTCAAGGGCTGTCCTGGTCACGGCATCGCTGGCGCTTGGGACTTTCTGAGTGGTGCCTAAGACTGTCTGAGTGGGGGCCCACACTGGAATGCAGGGTTGTTTGGCGCTTAGATACCGCCTGTCCTCGATCAGACTTGCTTTCTCGTTGACTTTTTTTTTTTGACTGGCAGTGTACTTTCCTTCCCCGCTGTATGTGTCTCCCTCACCAATTACTTTGGAGGCAGGAGAGATGGAGCATGGGTCAGAAATCTTGCTTCCGGAGTTGCCTGGTTGAAGAGTCTGAGGAGAACCAGAGGGAGGTAAAACTCTCATTGTCCCTGATCTGACTGTCTGGCCGGTCTTCACAGCGGACATCTCTCTTATGCCCTTGTTCCTTGCACTCACGACACACAAAACCTCATTCACACACACAGACACATGGTGGTTAGGCTGTAGACAGTTCGAACAAACAAACGGATTTCATGGCAGTTTTCCGTTCTTTGTGGAAAAATTTGGCAGTGAACGGGCCTACTTTTAGTGTTTTTCTAGAGGGGTAGCAGGGAGGGTTATGAGAGACGAATCTTCTCCCCGTTTCAAATCGAGTGAGTTTATTGTCTGCATACCTGTAGCCGTCCATTTTTATATCAGATCGGAGTTCACATCCAGTTTTAGTTAAGGAGTGTTCTATTTTACTGATGGTTACCGACGTAGGGATGTCTGTCACCTACACCCTCATAGCAGGCTTTTCTTCACCGGAATCCTCTCTCAGAATAAATGGATTGGCGTTGGCCAACTGCATCAGAGTATTTTGACGGACACTCATATCTTTGTCCAGAAGATCCGCCAAAGGCCTCTGATGTCCTGGGCACCAACGATGCTGCCACTGTCTGCCGTACGCTCCGCAGCCAGACACAGCTCCAGTCCTGTTACGCGGTTTTCCGCCAAGTCCGGAATGTCCCGATTTTTCAGAAAAACGGGTTGGACGGAAGATATTTAGCAGTCGTTTGCGTTCAACGGTCTCGAAGATAGAAAAAAAATAGGACAAACACTGAGACTGAAAAGCAGACAGGAAAAACACAAAGTTAAAAACTCGCGTAAACTTAGTTTGAATCGGCACGGCGAAGAGCGAACAAATCCCTGGCATGACAATTTCTTGCACTGGTTTCCCTTCGACTAACACAGTAGCTACAGTGTGCCACAATTCTCCTGTACCTTGGTCCGGTACAGCTCATCACTGGGGAAGTTGGTGAGGAAAACAGGCAGATATGATTTGACAGTCAGCCCATTGTACATTCAGTGCGGGTTTGTTGTTACTGTTACCATCATAACTTTTTGCATGAAATCTGTGTTGGTACGGGAGGCAACTGCAGTAGGACTTTCAATATACGTTGCTAAGGGTCTCTTTTAATGCCTATCTTGGGAGCCGGAATAGCTCAGTTGGTAGAGCGCCGGACTTGTAATCTTGGTGATCCTGGGGTTGCGGGTTCGAACCTCCGCCGAGGCGTTTCGGTACAGGGGGATTTTTCCCTCGGAGTTAACATTCGTTCTGACTCCATTTCCCATACAGTCCTTCGAATGAGACTATAAACCGAGGTTCCGTGTGTGAACGCACACATAACATCTTGCACACACGTAAAATCCCATCACCAACATTCGGAAGAGTAGGCCAGTTTGACCGTTGGTATGGATGACACGTTACACATAGCATGCACCCTGCGTGAGAAATGGAAAGAATGAAGGAAGTAAGGGAAATGAGTGATCGATATTGAACGATACTGACTGGATGACACGGGAAAACGACTGAATGAATGAAGCGCCAGCTGGCAGCTCTTTAGTTACCATCTTTAGTCGGCACTACCCAGGTATTCAGCCCGTTTTGTAAACGAGTGTTGATTGTAAAGCGCTTAGAGCTTGGTCTCTAGCCGAGAATAGGCGCTATACAAGTATTCATTATTATTATTATTATTATTATTATTATTATTATTATATAGCCTGTCATTCCTATTCGTGATGACAGGCATGATCATGAATGTATGGGCAGGGTAAGGGTAAAGAAGTGATGAGGGATAGTGAGGAAAAGGAGGGCAGTATTATTACGGTCAATTCATAGTCAGAGATGTTTCAAGCTACATGGTGCAAAGAGAGAGGAGAGAGACCGTTGTCTGTTGCTGAATCAGAGAGACTTAGACTAAGAGGATATGGAATGTGACAGGGTAGAGGGAATGGGAGGGTGTGGGTGAAGGATGGGAGCTCTGTCGAAGGCTCTTCCGATGGAGCAGTATTGCCCACACTATACACATCTTGGTACTTGTCTGCTTTAAGGAGGGTAACAAAAATCAATATGTGTTTGGTTGATGTCCTGGTGACCAACACTGAGGGAGAAGAGGGCAGGTCGAAGAGGCACAACAAGCGGTCGTCGGCGTGCTGATGATCTGTCTTGTCAGCTGACCCAGGGCTTACACTCTCACCTGGGCTCAGAAACATGCTCACACATCAACGTACACACAACCATTATCCTCTGGCAAGACAGGTTCCAACGGGGGAGGAGGAGGGGCCGATGTCTGGAGAATTGGAATGTGGCTTGACGATGGTAAAAAAAGACACCAGAGACTCCGCAGGCCCCGTGGTACATCTAGCACGAGTTACAGTGCTGAGATGACGGCATGGAGTCTGCAATAGAGCTGAGAGACCACTTGAAAAACATTCACATCATCACGCACATGGGTCATATCTTGGCATCAGGGCTTACCAACCACCCCGTGTCAAGGATTAAGAGAACACGCCACAATAAACAGTATCCCTGAAGCATCACCAGAGTTGGTGATAATTTGCATTTGAACAACATTTAACACCATTTATAACTTCTTACTCTTCACACCACTGAAAAAAATACAATTTCAGATTTGATAAATAATAATCATCAACTTTCAGCACTTGGTTAAATCAAATTACGCTGAAAAAGGCATTCCAATTACAGAACTACTCTCTTGAGTCTGCAAACAAGTCCGAAGAGAGAGAGAGAGAGAGAGAGAGAGAGAGAGAGAGAGAGAGAGAGAGAGAGAGAGAGAGAGAGAGAGAGAGAGAGTAAGTTGCAGTTCTTCCTTGTTTGTTTGCAGTATTTGTTGTTGTTGTTGTTGTTGTTGCTGTTGCTGCTGCTGCTGCTGCTGCTTGCTGCTGCTGCGGGATGATGCATGGTGCTGATGCAGCTGGTGGTGGTGCTGCTGTCTTTACACATCTTGGTACCACAACTGTTGCAGGTACACAGACACTTTCATGTGGGAGAGTGGGGTGGTTGGTTTTCTTTATGCCAAATTTTATACATATGTTTGGGACGACTGGTATGCAGATTGGTATCTTGAGCCTGCTCGGACACAACGTGCTGAATGTATTCTTCTGGACACCTTTACAAAAGATTTATATGACATTTCTTGTGACGATTTGGCAGACGGCTTTGTGTGTGAGCTCCCTTCCCTTTCAAATCATCACAGCATCAGCACACCATTCACGCTTCCTGTCCCGACCAACACAACAACATCACGTGTTAATCTTGAAATCTGCCCCATGCAGCACTTGACCATCAACTGTTGGCCTGTGATTTCATGAGTCAGTGTATCAAACTGGAGAACACTGAGGCATGGCACAAGGCGTCTTGTACTGTATCCCAGGGACTGACACAGCCCTACTTTTATTGTGACGTGTCCAGGGAGTTCGTGCCTTATAGTCTGGTATGTGATTTTCAAAACGATTGCCGATATGGACGTGACGAAGATTTCTGTGTGGAACTGACGTGCGGTACAGGCATGCTTCAGTGTGGAAATACACAGGTTCACGATCTTTGGATTTTTTTTGTCTCTTCCTCTACTGTTGTACTTGCTTTTTTTTTCTCTTCCTTGACCTACTAATTTCAGTTGAAAGCATGATCCAGTCAGTTGACAAACCAGGTGTGCTTATCACTAATCTTCATGCTATGCTATTTTAGGGCGTGCATGTACGTTTAATAAGATTATAGATAGATAGATTTAGCCACAACACATAATTTGGGTAAAAAGTTTTTTTTTCTTTCTTTCTCTGAACCTAAAGGCATTATACACATACATTTAGAATGTTCAGATAAGTTCATCAGTCGTTGACGACATTAAACAGTTATCAAAAGTAACGGGCCATCCATTCTCCAGCATAAGATATCCATAAAAAGATATAGATCGCTGAAGAACAGAAGACTACCACCAACATGGGATCACAAGGTAGATTGGATTTTTTTAAAGTTCACCGTAAGGCTGTGTAAAACCCTCATGAAGAAAACGTTGGCAGTGGCCATAGACTACTGAATGCCATTTTAAGATCAGACTCACCAGACAGAAAAAGGTACTCCCTAGACGATCTGACCCTCCCAGGTTTCAAGCTTTAAACACGCATACATGATTTCAGACAGATTTATCCTGCTGCCAGGAGCACAGATGAAGATAAGGATTGTCAAGAGACCATAAGGACGAAAGACCATAAGGACGGATAGACAAACGGTTTCACGGTGTTTCATCACAGGTTAGGGGAAGAAGTTTGAAAGAATATGACCCCCCACCCCCACCCCCACCCAACAAACGAACTAGAGCACGAACAGGAGGAAAACCAAGGTGTTTTGGCCTTCTGATCTTCTTCAGGGAGGACAGACAGCAGCAAAGACCAGAAAGTTGTCAAAAAAGGGCAGAAAGTCATACGTTATGGACAGCCGATGGGCAACATATCCTGAATCTGATCCAGAAAACGAAGCCTCCACACTGCTTGCGTTATACAGACAGGCAAGCAGACAGAGACAGAGAAGTAGAGGGACATAAAGATAAAGACAGAGAAAGAGCGACATGAAGACAGACAGACACACATACTCAGAGAGAGAGAGAGAGAGAGAGAGAGAGAGAGAGAGAGGAACGTGAAAAAGGAACGGTCGAGGGATACTACAGAGGGTGGAGATGGTGGTGGTGGTGGTGGTGGTGGTGGTGTGTGTGTGTGTGTGTGTGTGTGTGTGTGTGTGTGTGTGTGTGTGTGTGTGTGTGTGTGTGTGTGTGTGTAAGTGCGTGCGGGCGGGCGGGCGAGCGGGCAGGCGCACGCGCTTGTGTGTGTGTGTGTGTGTGTGTGTGTGTGTGTGTGTGTGTGTGTGTGTGTGTGTGTGTGTGTGTAAATTATTAAACCAACAGGATTTTATTGCCGCTGAAACAAGGCAGTTATAGTGTACTCTGCCACCGGCTCCTTTGTACATGCTGCCCAGACACAGTAGACCATTTTTGGGGCGCGTTTCATATACTTTTAAACCAAACGCCATTATGTCTGAATCCCATGATGGCCATCGGTGGGATTTACATTACAACGGTCGTGAACAAAGTATATCTTTGTCTAGACTATAGATAAGTGCAGGAATACTGTATTCTGATGAAAAACAGCTTTATTGCCTGGAATGAAGCACTGGAGAGTATTCGGAGACCCTCCGCTTGAAAGATCTGCATCTGATATGATGTAACAGGATGACTGATTTTGTCTTTAATCTATGACAACCCCAGCTGTATAGACAGAGGTGGTGTGATTTATGCCATGCACCGCTGCAGCTACACAGAGATTGACCGATTTCCGTCATTGATCTATGGCAGTTGCAGCTGGATTGAGAGAGAATAACTGCAGCCACAGGTTCCGGTTTCACTGGTGTGCATGAAAGATATGTCTTTTCTCAGATTCTGTTTACCAAACGTGTAAAAACTAACATCCTCACTTTTTGAGAAAAACCTTAACAAGACGTTGAAATGAAAAGACAATCCATGCAAAAGCGTTAATCTTTATCCGGATTGCCATCTTTTAGACTCAGTGGAGCTCTTGTCTAAAACATAGAAAGTATCAAATTTGGGTATGAAACATCTTTGTTGTTGTTGTTTTGCCTTCAAAATTTACTGTAATGAATACATGCTTAAAATTTATACACAATACTTGTTAAGATCGTCTCCCCTTTATTGCATATTGATCAAGGTTTACATTTTCAAATTTTAATTTACGCACGAGAGCTAGCTTTTGCTGACTTCTGTTCAGTGCATAGATATGAAGAAGACGTGTGATCGATTCCCAGACTGCATGTTGGGCCAAGACGAGGAAGACTGTAACGATCTAGGACATGTATTTTCTGAAATCAACCCTCCAGCGGTGATCAACTTTAACACACCTGGACGGTTCACCGTGACCTCTCTACATGCTAATAACACGCAGTGCCCAGACTCTCATTTTCAGTGTCACGATAATGGCTATTGTCTCCCTGTCTATGTCAGGTGTAATGGCATGATCGACTGTCCGGAACATGAGGATGAAGCTGAATGTCACAACTACAAGGCGTGCCCTGGGTTCTATCGATGTCGTGACAGAGACCAGCTGATTTGCTTGCATGTAAATCACCTATGTGATGGTATGCCACAATGCCCAAAGCGTGATGATGATGAACTGATGTGCCACGTCACTTGCCCTAAGTCATGTGTTTGTTTTGGTTTTGCCTTCTCCTGCGATCGCAGTTTTCTCATTAGCTCTTTCCAATACCTACGCTACCTTGAAATCTCGAGTAGTGAAGTGAATATGAATGAAGTCATTAATACCACCATGCTGATCCACCTGGGCGTCCTGGCGTGTGGATGGACGAACTTGACCGACGTCAATTTACCCAATCTTCACAGTTTGGATCTGAGAGACAATCTGCTTCATTCTGTCAACTTCAGCCACTTTTTAGGGATGCCGCAACTTCGGAGACTGAATTTGGCGGGCAATCCGATGTCTGGCAGGATTTATGGCCAAGCACATCTATCACTGTTGATCTTCAACTTTTCCCATGTCCAAGCGAATTCTCTGAGCATGTGCACCTTGTCAAATTTGATACCGAACCTAGAAAATGTTGATTTGTCATGGAGTAATATACAGATACTGCAGGGACAAGGCTTGCTTCACTATATCAAGGTTTTTACCTTACAGGGTTGTTCTATAAATGACTCACCCCGAGACTTCATGAAGCACATGCCGAACCTGGTGTATGTTTCTGCAGAAAATTTCAAATTATGTTGTTCTGTTGTATTACCAGACAATTTCCTAGGCGAATGTTTTGCTCCATCTGATGAAATCTCATCATGTGATGACTTGTTGAAATCTATGGCCTATCGTTGTGTTCTTGTCATTTTTGCCCGTACTGGCTGTACTGGGAAACTTCAGTAGTTTTGTCTACCGTATCTTCTTCATGTCAGAAAGCACAAGACTGGTTTTGCCGTATTGTCTTTCATTTGTGTGCTTCTGACTACTTGATGGGAGTGTATTTAGTCTTCATTGGAGAGTGGCAGATCGGATTTACACCACGGTAGATACCTTTGGAATGACATTGAATGGAAACAGAGTACAGCTTGCAGCATTGCTGGATTCTTATCCTTGTTATCGTCTGAAGTGTCAGCATTACTGATCTCTTTAATCACTTTGGATCGCTTCCTTGTGCTCCGTTTTCCTTTCCGTCGAATCAGGTTTGGAGTCAGATCAGCTCACATCGTCTGTGGTATAACGTGGGGACTTGGATTTACACTGGCAGTGGTCCCTCTTCTCCCTGTAACCTCACACTGGGAGTTTTACCAGCAGACAGGTATTTGCCTTCCACTGCCTGTTACCAGAGCGTATTTTCCTGGTCATATTTACTCATTCAGTATCATGATTGTCTGCAACCTAGTTCTCTTCCATGACTGGTGTGGGTCAGTGTCTTATTTACTGGTCAGTAAGGAGCAGTAGTATGTCTAATCTGTTAACAAAGTCAAAAGACATAGTCACTGAGAGTGCAAAGTCCAAGGAAGCAACTATCGCTAGGCGTCTTCTATCCATCGCAGTGTCTGATTTTCTGTGCTGGTTTCCTATTGGTCTGTGTGGAGTCCTGGCTGCCAACGATATTGTCATTCCAGGGGAGGTCAACGTGGGAATGGCCATCTTAGTGTTGCCACTCAATTCAGCTCTGAACCCATTTCTCTACACTTTAAACATCATATCGGAGAAACGGCGGAAAGAAAAAGAGCTGCGTTTTCAAAAAATTGTTGTACGCTCAGCAAAAGAAGTGACGCTTAATGCGTTTCTAAGAATCGCCTAAAAATTTGAATTATTCAATTGAAATAACTGTTCAAGAATGCATTCGTAGAATTCACTTTTGTTTTGACAGTGTCATGATTTTTCTTGTTCACATCTCTCTTTTTCTGCTTTCTAAACTGTCTTTATTTTTCATGAAAGAAAACATATTGGCACCTATCTGTATCGCCCAACTTGCTTTATAATCACATCCATTTCTAATGATGAAAATTTTCAGTCCCGTTTGTACACACTCACACTAAAAAGCAAAAAAAACTTACATACAAACAAATAAACAAACAAGCAAACAACGCACACACACTGTCTACATTCATTTTCGAAAACGTGTATATTGTTTACAATTTTTAAACCATCAGTCAAATTTGTTTGTGAAGGTACCTTTAAAAATATCATGATTTCTCTTCTCTGAAGAAATCAAGCAGTTTTTTTTTTTCTGCTAATGTCGTCCTTTAAGCTAACATTTGATTATCATGGAGTATGAGCTGAGGGCAAGTTCGGTTTCGTGTCTCTGGCCACCTTGCAATGGCTGCCACTGGAGAATCGGCTCGGATCTGCATGCCTTTACTCTAAGACGTGTAATCTGTGTATGGAATGCGGACGAAAGGATGAAGGGACATTTTGAAACCATCCACAAGCTGACTGCTTGGCTTTGTCTCCATTTTAGCATGTTAGCTTCTTTTGTGCTTTTTTCATTTTTGCGAGGGTAAGATTAGCCTCTTTACGTAAAGTGTGAATTGTAGATATCTCTGGAAGAATCAAATATTGAGGACCTGGTGAAGATCTGTTGTGATGGGTTGACCGTTTGTTAGAGAATGATTTTTTTTTTTACTTTCTTTTTGTTGGAATTGTATGGAAAAGTCTGCCTCCCAGTGCAGTTCTGAGCTAGTCATAGATACAAATGTTTGTGTCAGGGCTTTTTCTGGAAATTCCTTCAAGACTTGATTATTTCTCCCTTCTTTGGAACTGGCTTGTAATTGCTCCCCTTCGTAGTTGGAGTTCCAGAAAAGTGGCGGTTGTTGTGTTATGATTTTTTTTTACTCGGTAGCCTGTGGCTTTCCATGGGGAGAACTTGTTCACGATAGCAAATCAGTTCCTTTAAATGATTTTTTTCACCTATTACGCGAATACTCATCGGTTGTCAAGGAGGCTATCTTTGAAAAGTGTTTGAATGAATTGTTCTGCGTGTCAGTGATGGTTTCAGTGAATATTGTACCTGCTCATTCCTGTTCTTACTATTTGAAGCATCCTTTTGGCGTCACGCTCAAGGGGCAGGATTCCCGTGTGACATCCTCAACGATCCTTCCGCCTTACAGGTCTGTCGGATTATGGTGATGAATCTGAACCCATCTTCGTGTGAATGTGAAAGTGATCATATGGTTGTGACAGTGCAACTGCATGTGAGGTCTTAAAACAGTTCATTGAATTTCAAGCATGCGTGGAATTTGTGCTGTCATTGCGTGTTTTGAGTCATAATGTTTGAGCGGGTGACGCCTGGTGAAAGATATATCTATGCTGTCTGCATTGATGTTCAGATTGCTCTATTCATGCACGCATGCACTCATGCACACGGACAGGTTGTGACACAAGCCAAACCTTTGTGATGAGTAAACAGAGTGGTGGAGTCAGAGAGGAAGACAGAAATTTGCTGTGGAACAGTCATCCTGATTGTTGCGTCATGTTTCCGTAGACGACCAGAGTGAGTGATGATATAGCTGTGGAAGACAACGCGCGTTGTCGTGCACAGTTCATTTGTTCCAAGCGCCAAGGTATGATGGACGACTACAATGGCGAGAGTATAGGTGAGAAAGTCATATGGCTTCGAACCGTAGGAGCTCCTCACAGTGCGAGGCTGTAATGGACCAAGAGGGGGAAAAGTAATCTTAGTGTTGTACAGATTACTGTTATTGGCACTAGACTTACCATCAGTCGCCCAAACTAATCTTTCTGCAATTTGTTTTACTACTGGACAGTGTAGCACTATGTCTTTCGGCTAGAGGCATTTCTTTCTCTCTCTCTCTCTTCTCTCTCTCTCTCTTCTCTCTCTCTCTCTCTCTCTCTCTTTATTAAAGAAACTACACCAGACTGACCTTGTCCACAAATATCAATATGTATCTGGACTCTTCCTTATTTCCTTACACCTCTCCGTAGATTACCGAATACCTGCTTCTTCCGTCCACAGATCCACTACAGCTTAGTGCTATAACAAAGAAACTAGTTCAACGCTAATCCCCCACCCTTACCATTCTAGTTGTCCATCAAAACAAGATGTTGCAAGGAGGATAACTGTTTATCTCCCGCACCCTTACCATAGCAGTTGTCCATAACAACTTGACACTGAAAGGAGGGATAACTGTATATTACCAAATGTCCGTATCATCTCCCCTACGAACTGACCCCTTTTCTATCAGCCCACCACACCCAGATTGTCAGTGTGTAAACTCAGACTGAAATAGACCTGTTATGTTTTGTAAGTATTCATAATGGAAGAGCTCTATTACGAATTTTTGAAAAGCCAAAGCCAGTTGAATATTCGCTTTCACATTTAAGAATCCTTTCTGAAAAAAACAACACTTGTTTAGAGAATTCAAGTACTTCTAGCTTCAGTGTTTTTGTGTTCGTCTTGTTTGCCATTTTGATCGTCTACTTGCTGCCTAATTTAATGCGCAGGTCTTCTTAGTATGCATTCGGAGTTTATGTTCAAACTATGCGCGGGTAGTGCAAGTTTTGTGGGGGGGTTTTTTTTCATAAGTGTGGTGTTGAAAAATGCATATTTAATATATGTGCTAAAAGAATTACATTTCGACGAGATCCATTATATTATTCAGCTGTACATAAATGACCCTGCTCCTCTAGTTAAATCAGGAATGGTCACAATTTGAAACTGTCTGCATGTGCGTGCGTATGTGCGCATGACCGGTGTGTGATGATACATGTGTGTGCGTGTCTCCCTGTGTGTGTGCGCGTCTCCCTGTGTGTGTGTGTGTGTGTGTGTGTGTGTGTGTGTGTGTGTGTGTGTGTGTGTGTGTGTGTATGTGTGTGTGTGTGTGTGTGTGTGTGTGTGAGAGAGAGAGAGAGAGAGAGAGAGAGAGAGAGAGAGAAGTCAAGACAAGACAAATTCTTTATTATTGAGGGTAATAGATAAGCAGGTTCATGCTTTTTTACCTCCAGCCCTCGCCCAAGAGGGGAACAAAAAAATTTGCAAAATGAAAAAATTAACTAACGGCCGAAAAAAAAAACAAAAAAAAAAAAAAAAAACGAACAAGAGATTGAACACACAAAAAAGTTTGAAAATACAGAAAATGGAAATAACATAAAAGAAACGTATTACACTTACACTTTAACAATCCCCACCCAGAAAACGCCGCTCCCCAAACAACCACCCAAACACTTGTACATTTTCGCAAATAAGCAACACACGAACATACATAGTAAGCGGCGGGATGAAGAGAGAGAGAGAGGGAGGGAGGGGGGTGTGGAGAGAAGCGGAGAGAGAGAGAGACAGACAGACAGACAGAGACAGAGAGAGACAGAGAGACAGAAACAGAAAAACAAAGACAGAGACACAAAGACAGAGAAGTTGTTAACATTATAAAACTGATAGATCTGTCTTCGCTTCAAGTCATGGCATCAGCAGTATACAATGATTCACTTAGTCCGTGAGGCATAAATCGTGTAAAAAACTTAGCAGTGCTTTGCACATAATTTTGGGTGCTGGGGAGGAGGAGTTGTTTGTACCGTCTTTTGTACGTTCATTTGTTTGTCTGCTTGTTTGTGTGTTTTGTCTTTTTGTTTAATAATTTGCGGCGTAATTCACATTCGCTACACAGACATACAATGGAAAAAAAAAGGTCGGACCAGCGCGCTGGGCTAGTGCATGGGTCAGACATCTGCTGAGTCATAGCCACGATACCGTCTTCTTTAATTCTGTAATCTTAGTTTGTTTTTGTTTTTTTAATCCATTTATCCATTAGCTTTAAATCATGCGCAGTGTGGTCTTAAAACTTAGCGGATGTAGTGTAGCGTATATGGACTAGTCCGCACGCAGTGACGCCTCTTTGATGAAACTGCAACTGAAACTGTGATGTAAAGTCCACAACGCATCTTATTTGACTCTGTTCTGCTCTTTGACCTGCAGTGAGTCATTAACGCATGCTGAGAACACATTTGCTGGCTAATCTTATAGCTATCAAGCACACAGATAATGATTTTACTTCGTTCTGGTTTGCAGCGATAGTCTTTCATGACTCACAGAAGATACGGCACTTCTCTCTCTCTCTCTCTCTCTCTCTCTCTCTCTCTCTCTCTCTCTCTCTCTCTCTCTCTCTCTCTCTCTCTCACACACACACACACACACACTGACTGACTGAAACCAATTTATTGTCAGATTAACTCAAAGTTGTACTGACATTTAAGAAAACATTATGAACAGAATACCAACGTTTTTCATTCAAAGCAAAGAAGCATAATCAACACACCAAAATACGCGCGCACACATACACATACACACACAAGCGCACACACATGCGCGCGTGCGTACTCACGCACATACACATACGGACGCGCGTGCCCGCGCGCACCACACAAAAGTACGCACTTACATAAATACACAAATACACGCATCTCAATACGAACACACCCATATCCTCACATACACTCAAACTTGCACACTCACTCACTGACTGACTGAAACCAATTTTGTCAGATTAACTCAAAGTTGTACTGACTATACTCTCACTCACAGACTTACACACACACACACACACACACACACACACACCACACACACACACACACACACACACACACACACACTCATACTCGAGCACTCGTACACACATGCATTCACTCTCATAAACACACACATGCACGCACACATACGCGCGCACGCACATACGCATCCACGCCCATTCAGCATACGCTTCGGTGCTCGCTCCCCGATCCGTCGGTGTGCAACAGCAGGGGCCCAGAAATCCACTAGTCGGACATCGACACACACACACACACACACACACACACACACACACACAGCCTGAAGAGCAAGGAAGGATGGGAAGATGAGCCTGTAGGAGCTGCCAACCACTTGACCAGTGTTGTTTTGTTACCTGCTTTGACCTTTTCCCCACCACGTGGATCCACTAAACCAACGAATCCTATCGAGGCATTGAATGGTTTTCCATGTCCTACAAAGCGGATCTTTTAGGATCCTTAATTTTCACAATGCTTCACCCCCCAAAACTTTGATTAAAATGTAAGTGATAAAAACGTACAGCGCTGTTTCTTGCTGGTGCAGTCGTCAGGGTATGGGGGCCGGTGTTGTCAGTGGTTTTTTTTTTTTTTTTTTTTTTTTATACGTGTTCGCTGTCTGCCATCACGTGCGGTCAGTGTTTTTCATGTGTTTTTTTTTTTTCTGCTCGCTGATAGGAACTTCCATTTGTGTCTGCAATTGTTAACCATTTCTATCCTAGTGTTTAGGGTTGCTAATTTTGGTTTTGCATAGGATCATATATATTTTTTCTGTTAGGCATAAATTACATCTTTTTGAAATGTTATTATATGATGCAGCTCTTTTTAAGATTTTCCAGGATATGTTGTAGTCTATTTTTTTATCTTTGAGTTTCCAAATATATTTACTCAATTCTGTTTGATTTTTGTATCTTTCTTTGTTAAATGACTGTTTATGATTTGCATATCTAGTTTTAAATTGGTTTTCAGTGATACCTATATGTTTCTTCAGCGTTCTCTGATTTTACAGTGGCTTGATATACAATATTGCTGTGGAGGCATTTATTGTTTAGAGGGCACTGTTCTTTCTTGGTACAATTGCAAGATTTCCTTTCTTCACCCTCGTTTGTCTCTGTACTGCTTTTCGTTTTGTTGGTTGAATCAATGATGTTTTTGAGATTCGGCATACATGAGTATGATAATTTGATGTTGTGCCTGTTAAATATCTTAAACAGCTTGTGCTCTTTTGGGAAAGAAGATGTCAGAATTTTTAAGAATTCTTTCCCAACGTTTGTTTTTTAACTCTTCCATCGTATGGGGGGGTTGTACCATATGATTTTCTTTTCCTGTTCTTCTTGTGTCTGCTCATACATCATTTCCTGGGTCATAGTGTAATTTGTAGTTGTAGCAACTTTGGTGTAACGCTTCTTGGTACTCAGCTGCAGTGTTATTAAATACTGTTTCATTACATTCCAATTTAAAAAACTAGATATGCAAATCATAAACAGTCATTTAACAAAGAAAGATACAAAAATCAAACAGAATTGAGTAAATATATTTGGAAACTCAAAGATAAAAAAATAGACTACAACATATCCTGGAAAATCTTAAAAAGAGCTCCATCATATAATAACATTTCCAAAAAGACGTAATTTATGCCTAACAGAAAAATATATGATCCTATGCAAACCAAAATTAGCAACCCTAAACACTAGGATAGAAATGGTTTAACAACTGCAGACATAAAATGGAAGTTCCTATCAGCGAGCAGAAATCAAAAAAAAACACATGAAAAACACTGACCGCACGTGATGGCAGACAGCGAACACGTATATAAAAAAAACACTGACAACACCGACCCCCCATACCCTGACGACTGCACCAGCAAGAAACAGCGCTGTAGGTTTTTATCACTTACATTTTAATCAAAGTTTTAACACATATATATATATATATATATATATATATATATAACAAAACTTGCTCTTATGTCTTAGATTGAAGAAATAGGGGGAGATAAGCATTCATATCTACAGTGGTAGAAAATTCTGCCTAACTGACAGTATGTGCTGGAGTGGGAGAATGGGGAATAATAAACGCTTCTCAGAATGAGCCTTCAGCAAGCTTATAGTCTCCAAGGGTGAGACAATCTCCAGTAGAGAGGAAGCTCACTAACATATAACTCCTGATCAGATGCCGGTATTTGGAAACCTGATTGTTTCTCCTCAGTGACCGCGGGAAAGAGATAAATTGATTTCTCTGCCTTTTCGATTTTAAGAAGAATGCTATCCCAGAAAAAGGCTGGTGTGCAATACCGTAGTATGTTTGTTGAGTTAAAAAAAAAAAAAAAAAAAAAAACAAAAGGTGCCACCTAAGAAGCAAAAGAAAATCATGAAAGAGCAAAAAAGCTACATTTTCTTGTGAAAAGTAGAAAATATAAAAGATAACCTCTAAGACACAAGTGCTGAGGGCCAGTTCTTGGAATGAATCCGCAAGGGACTAATTTACAATAAACTCATAAATTCCAAGGATAAGTACTGAGCACCATTCCAGCAACTTACAGAGCAGCTTGGTGTTGCAATGACTGCAAGAAATATTCAATTATAAACAAAGCTTGCTCTTATGTCTCAGATTGAAGAAATAGGGGGAGATAAGCATACATATCTGTAGTGGTAGATAATTCTGCCTAACTAACAGTATGTGCTTGAGTGGGTGAATGGGGAATAATAAGTGCTTCTCAAAATGAACCTTCAGCAAGCTTATAGTCTCCAACAATTTCCGCCAGGACCTGCAGCTTTACCAAAACTTTAATTTTTTAGTGCTAGCAAAACTTCATCTCTTGAAATAGGACAGTCCATTAACTAATTTTCCGCATTTGGCAAAGCATAATCATGATTATTTGACAAACCTTTGTTTAGTAAGGACTCAAAATGTCGGAACCATTCATCTAATGCAATATTATTTCTGGGTTGTTTTTGTTTGAACGAAATTTTTTACATGCGGTCCCAAAAATCCTTTTGATTATGAACGGATCCTGTTGGGTTCTTGTAACATACTGCTATTAAATTCTCCTTCCTTTGTAACTAACACATGTTTGTATTTACTTCTACCCCCTTATAACTTTTTTTTATCTCTCTTATCCAGAGTTCTACGAAATATTCTCAACAATTTACGCACTTTTCTCTTGTTAAGATTACATTATGCGTCGAACCACCCTCTCTTTGTGTTTAGTTGGATCCGACTTTATGGTTCTTTTCATGCCTGTAGCACATGTTCTTATGCAATCATTAACACATTCAACGATTCATCAATATTTGCATCAATTAGCTCGAAGGCATGCTTCAGGCTGGGGAGATTTTCAGCTTCACAGAGCTTTCCATAAATAATCCTGACTGTACTGTTCATTCCGCACAATTTTTTTCAATAATTTGAATCTCCTTAGTACCATTTTCTACTAAATATATTCTGAACCGAAAGAACAAGATCAAGACGACAGTGGTCGGATTCAATGCGGTCAACAACACGCATTTCACATGTATCACATATGGTATCATGAAAGGCATTGGACTAAATAAGATAATCGTTCACGCTACATTCATTTTCAGCGATGTATGTGTAGCGACCTTCCTGGTCGCCATTACATAATCCATTAAGAACTACTAGATCAAGGGCATGCAGTGCACATATTAATCAACAATTTTCCATGAGTGTCTATATGTATCTTGAGAAGAACGCTTAAAATATTCAGTGCTGTCTCGAAAATGAGGTATGTCGTCTGTGACTGGCCGAGGCGGAGATACAGTTGAAATACGGCTGTTCAGATTACCACAGATCAGTGCATAAACTTCATCCAGTGTTAGTAATAAATCAGTCAGACAATCTTCAAGTATCGCAGTCCCTTGATCGTAACCGAAATAACTTCAGAACGGAGAACTTTCCGGTGGTATGTACACACATAGGTATAGAACATCACAAGAACACCCAAATAATTGCTTATAAAACACAAAAGCACACATATTTTCATATCTAACATGCAAATGACGTACGAATGGACAAAACTCCTTTTTCGTTAAGCAAATTATGCCCCCTGAATTTCTCCCTCGACTAGTAAGTAAATTTTACAGAGGGTTTACAATACAATTCAAATTCAGCAAAGAAACCAGAATTCCAGACTTTTTCAAAAGTCTCCACCAGACAAACAAAATCAAAAGAAGAAACGTATATTGAACATTAATTTTGTGCGTAACCATAACATTCCACTACAGAAAGGATAAAGGTCTCAGGGTATATACGGAAGATAAATTAAAACATAAAACCGGAGTGGGTGCGATTTTAGAAAAAAAACAAAACAAACAAAAAATTTAGTCCGTGAGGACCTGTTGACATAATTTTGAAAAAAAAAAAAATGTCGCCAATTGATTTTGTTTAACAAAGTACAATTCATATGTAAATAGCGTGAAAGTTTAGTCATTGATTATAATGTGGGGCTCTCTCTTGCTTTGTCTGACTGCTTGTTTTTATCCACGTTGCGTGAGCGAGTCTGATTCAGTGGCATGACCACTTGACTGCATGTAGTCTTTCAGGCCAGCCAAAACATTGTGTGTGTGTGTGTGTGTGTGTGTGTGTGTGTGTGTGTGTGTGTGTGTGTGTGTGTGTGTGTGTGTGTGTATGTGTGTGTGTGCGTGCGTGCGTGTGTGTGTATGTGTGTGTGTGTGTGTGTGTGTGTGTGTGTGTGTGTGTACGTGCGTCTCTATAAGTGTGTGTGTGTGCGCACGCGTAAGTGCGCGTCCATGTGTGTGTGTGTGTGTGTGTGTGTGTGTGTGTGTGTGTGTGTGTGTGTGTGTGTGTGCGTGCGTGCGTGTGTGTGTGTGTGTGTGTGTGTGTCTGTGTCTGTGTCTGTGTATATGTGTGTGTACGTGTGTGTGTGTGTGTGTGCGTGTGTGTGTGTGTCTGTGTGTCTGTGTGTGTGTTGTGTGTGTGTGTGTGAATCTGTTCATTTTCTACCCAGATAAAGGGACAGATGTGTGCGTTTGTACGTCCGTGTTTGTATGTGTGAACGTGTGTATGTGTTAACGTCTCTCTCTCTCTCTCTCTCTCTCTCTCTCTCTCTCTCTCTCTCTCTCGTTTTCTCTCTCTCTTCCCCCCCTCTCACACACACACACACACACACACACACACACACACACACACACACACACACACACACACACACACTCATACGCAGATTCGTATCCAGGTACTACCTCTTTCACTGAGTGTGGCAGGGGTTTTGCACGTATGCGTGTGCACGTACGCGCGCGTGTGTATGTGTGTGTGTGTGTGTGTGTGTGTGTGTGTACGAATGAACGAAGTTTAATGCTGTTAGGCTGTAAAAGCCCTTTAAGCAAATCGGCGGGATGTACAATAACAAAACGCGACTCAATTTCGATTTTATTAACATGGAAACCACAGCAATATCCTGTTTTTTCACTTTACGTGATGAAATCATGAACGAGAAAATGTCACTGGTGTTCACTGTCAGTTCTGTAGACGACGGTCACCCCAGGTAAAACTGGATCAGTCCGTGGACAGCGTGCAGCACATGCTTGGGTCTCTGCTGCATGCTTCGTGTTGCCGATGCGTCTTCCTTTCCAAATGCAGGACAATTTAAGACATTCCTCTTATGACATGTGTCTTTCTTCCTGTTGTTTAAACCAGAAAAAGCGATCGTCTTCCGAACACGGATCGCAGGAATATTCTTGAAGGTCGTCGTCTGATTCACACAGCAGCACACTTACATCATCCGTTTGATGGAACACATCCTTCCGAAATACTTTTTGTCTATAGCTTGCTCCCAAACTTGTGTCGATATCCGACTGGTGGATTTCTGGGCCCCTGCTGTTGCGCACCGACGGATCGGGGGGCGAGCACCGAGGCGTGGATGTGTATGTGCGTGCGCGCGTATGTGTGCGTGCATGCGTGTGTTTATGAGAGTGAATGCATGTGTGTACGAGTGCTCGAGTATGAGTGTGTGTGTGTGTGTGTGTGTGGGGTGGTGGGGGGTGGGGTGTGGCGTGTGTAAGTCTGTGTGTGAGTGTGCAAGTTTGAGTGTATGTGAGGGTATGGGTGTGTTCGTATTGAGATGCGTGTATTTGTGTATTTATGTAAGTGGGTACTTTTGTGTGTGCGCGCGGGGGCACGCGCGTCCGTATGTGTATGTGTATGTGCGTGAGTACGCACGCGCGCATGTGTGTGCGCTTGTGTGTGTATGTGTGCGCGCGTATTTGGGTGTGTTTAATTATGCTTCTTTGCTTGAATGAAAGTGTGTGTGTGTGTGTGTGTGTGTGTGTGTGTGTGTGTCGCGCGCGCGCGCATGTGTGTGTGTATGTGTGTGTGTGTGTGTGTGTGTGTGTGTGTGTGTGTGTGTGTGTGTGTGTGTGTGTGTGTGCGTGCGTAAATGTAACAAGTGTTCTCTTTGTGGCATGCCATCACGGCTAACTGTGATTCACATGTATTGACACGATGATCGGTACTTAAAGAGTGATGATAGTCATAAGAAGTGAGTGGCACCAGCTCACTGTTGATGGCTTTCACGAAGTTGACACGCGACTGGAAAGGACTGCCTTCTATGTACCACCTGTCTCCTGCCACCAACGTCGCTGCACCGAGAAGGCGATACCCTGTAATACCCTCCACCTACCCATTCCAAGAACTGATCCACTCTGTTTACAGTGCTGCAAATTCGTCTTCCTGCCATTGCCTTTTTCACTCTCCTCTGTCTGTCTGTCTGTCTGTCTGCCTGCCTGTCTGTCTGGATGTCTGTCTGTCTCTCTGTCTCTCTCTGTCTGTCTGTCTGTCTCTCTCTCTCTCTCTCTGCTGCTCTGTCTCTGTCTGTCTGTCTCTCTCTCTCTCTCTCTCTCTCTCTCTCTCCTCTCTCTCTCTCCTCTCTCTCTCTCTCTCGTGTGCGGACGTTGCTGTGAGCGGACGTGTCTGTCTTGTGTCTGCTACTGGATTGTCTTTGATTGTCTTTTTCTGGTGCAAACAGCTAACTCGGTGCTAAAATGTCAACAAAGGTGTTTGTGTTGTGTCGGGCAGTCGGACTTGTAACTGGTTGTTGGCCTGTTGAATGGAAAGCGAACGGCAGATACTAGCATGACAGCCTCGCCATCAAATGCAGCATCATCATCGCAGAAGTGAACTCCCCCCTGTCTCCCTATCAAAACTGTTATGCTGCACTTGACACAGATCAAATGGATGACTCCCATCCCGACAGTCACAAAGTTGAAACAAACAATTCAAATTCGGCATTAAAACTGGACAGAAAAACACCAGCCCACACTAAGCTCTCCCAGCAACGCAGTCTTCTCGGACAAAGGCAATTTTGATTGGGGACGATAATCTGTTAGGTGTGCACGCACAGAAATGTCCTTGCGCAGCTTCTAAGTTCAAAACGTGTTGCCTCTGGACTCACTGTTACTGACTTACAGAAAACGGTTGGACACACTCCAGCCACATCAGCACAATGAAACACGTCACATTCCATGTAGGTATCCACAGCTGTGAAATGGTTCCGTCAAACAAACTGCATGGGCCCCGCTCATTCAAAAGATTTCAGCGGTTTTCCCACAAGCGTCCATCTAAGCATCATCCATCATACCCCCATTTGGTCATCATACTCTGGGTACACAAGCTGTTGTTCTCAATATTCAAGTCTCAAGTCGCCTGCCATCAGATAAAAACTCAATTCACAGATCGCACTCCCATATTTCTAACCAAAAATGGTGCCCCCCCCCCTCCCCCCCCCCCCCCCCCCCCCCCCGACAGATTCTACATTGTGACAGATTA
>JADBJO010002422.1:0-2500 GCA_016801955.1 Conus betulinus
AGAGAGAGATGTGAGAAGAGACAGAGAATGACCGACAGAAGAGACAGACATACAGACCACGCATTGAGGGCCGGGACCCAAGGTCTATTGATATTGAAACTGTCACGATTTCCTCCAAGGTCCCTTGCATTTCTTTTCTGCTCCCTTCTTCGGAGTTTTTTGGAAGCAAAAGTTGACTCGCTATTCATTGAGCTATTCTCAAGCTGAGAGGACAGAGAGAGAGAGAGAGAGAGAGAGAGAGAGAGAGAGAGAGAGAGGAGAGAGTGAGAGAGAGAGAGGGTGGGATTGGGGTAAGTGGATGGCAGGAGGAAAGACAGAAGGGAGAGAGAGGGCCGCCGAAAAAAAAAAGGAAGAAAGAAAGAAAGAGAAAAAAGAAAGAAACATCCCACCTTGTTCCTGACCCCCCAGCAAGTCTCATGCAAGCTTGCTTATTTCAGAAAGGGAAATTCCCTGCTCCTGCAACGCTTCAATGAGAGAGACGAGAGAGGGGGGGGGGGGGGAGAGAGCGGAGAGAGTAGAGAAGAGAGAGCGCAGACAGACAGACAGACAGACAGAGAGAACAGAGAGAGAGAGAGAGAGAGAGAGAGAGAGAATGAAGATTGACTGAATATATGAATTAATGAGAGAGAGGGGGAAGAGGGTAAAGAGAGATAGAGAAGGAGAGAGAAGAGAGAGATAGAGAGAGAGAGAGAGAAGAGAGAGAATAAATGAATGAATGAATGAATGAACGAATGGAGAGAGAATGATTGAATAAATGAATGAAAGAATGACTGAATGAGAGAGATGTTCAATGTGTGTTTGTGTGTGTGTGTGTGTGTGTGTGTGTGTGTGTGTGTGTGGTGTGTGTGTTGGGGTTGGGGGGGGGGTGGAGTGCGTGTGCGTGCGTGCGTCCATGTGTGTGTGTGTGTGTGTGTGTGTGTGTGTGTGTGTGTGTGTGTGTGTGTGTGTGTGCTCCCCGTCTGCCTGCCTGCCTGTCTGGTTGCCTGTCTCTCTCTCTCTGTCTCTGTCTCTGTATCTTCTAGTCCTGTCTGTCTGTCTGTTCTGTTTTGTCTGCCTCTCTCTCTCTCTCTCTCTCTCTCTCTCTCTCTCTGCTCCTCTCTCCTCTCTCTCTCTCTCTCTCTCTCTCTCGTGCCCGTAAGGAAAGGTGAGATAATGTTTGCTTATAGCCCAGCCGACTGCGAAGGGCCAGATCGGGGGGCCGTCACTGCGTTGACGTCAACTCACAGGCCTTAAAAACAAAACCATGCACACAAGTCTTTAGAATAACACCTTCTAAAAACACACAGGGTAAAAATGTCCTTCTGTCGTCCGTAAAATCGTAGATCACATGAAACATGTTTGATCTCTTTCAAAACTTCAAAGATCACATCAGGGGGGACATCTCTGAACAAAGGTTTTCATGGAGTCTGCTGTGAAATGTTTATGTCTAACATCATGTAAATCCCAACACTCTCGTCCCCCGTGAAATTGTTCATAAATCTAGACATCTTTTCTTCCGGGTCAGTCGTCGTCCATTCACTATTTCCTCGACCCCCCCCCCCCCCACCCTTTCATCTCTCCCATACCTACTTCCCCCCCCCCCCCCCCCCCCCTTCCTCCCGCCCCTGTCCTTAAAATTGAAGTATGTGTTTTTTCCAAATACCCATCTAAAACTCTTCACCAATCGTCACGAGGTATATTACTTATAGTTCCGGGAACAAATCGTGACTGTTTACAATCTACATTCATGACTCTCCTATAACTGTATATCTGTCACTTCATACACAACAATCCGTACTGTACTGCGTTACCCCCCCCCACCCCTCCTCTCTCTGGGGGGGGGGGATCTCCTCTCTCTCTCTCTCTCTCTCTCTCAACACACACACACACACTCCACACATCCACACACACACACACACACACACACACACACAACACACACACACACACACACACACCCACACAACACACACACACACACACACACGACACACAGGGGTTAGAAGACAGAGACACAGAGACAGAGACACAGAGAGAGAGAGAGAGAGAGACAGACAGACAGACAGACAGACAGACAGAAAATACGCGAAAGCTATCATTACTCGAGGACAAAGAGTTTAGAAACAGCCGAGTCACCTAACCCATCCTTGCTGTTGTACATTATTCTGCATAAAACAAAGCTATACCCTCACCAACAACAGTACTAGTAATGTTGAGATTACCACATTTACTGCTGCTACTACTGCAACAAGCACAGCAGCGGCAACAACAACCACAACAATCACCAAAACCACCACCACCACCACAACAGCAACCCGAAGAAGAAAAAGTATAGTAGTAGTAGTAGTAGTAGTAGTAGTTGTTGTTGTTGTTGTTGTTGTTGTTGTTGTTGTTGTTGTTGTTCTTGTTCTTGTCTTGTTGTTGCTGTTGTTGGTGTTGGTATTTTAGCTGTTGTAGCTGTAAATGTAGCAGAAGTAGTACCAGTAGTAATTGTAGTAGTCGTAAGAATAGTAGTAATGAC
>JADBJO010002422.1:7500-12500 GCA_016801955.1 Conus betulinus
GCATTAAAAAAAATTATAGAATAAAATAAAACCACGGTAATAGCCATCATTACGATAGTGGGATTGGCTGTGATGTATATGTCAGTGCGATAGAAATAAACGGCGAGTGGGTTGTAAATGAATTCAGAAGTGCGAAATGGCAGAGATTGTGTGTGTGTGTGTGTGTGTGTGTGTGTGTGTGTGTGTGTGTGTGTGTGTGTGTGTGTGTGTGTGTGTGTGTGTGTGTGTGTGTGTGTGTGTGTTCTGCGTGGCATGCATGCACATATGAGTACATGACTCTCTCTCTCTCTCTCTCTCTCTCTCTCTCTCTCTCTCTCTCTCTCTCTCTCTCTCTGTGTTCTCTCTCTGTTTGTGTGTGTGTGTGTGTGTGTGTGTGTGTGTGTGTGTGTGTGTGTGTGTGTGTGTGTGTGTGTGTAGATCTAAAAGGAGTGCGCTCGCGTTTATGTATGTTTGTGAGATAAGCACTGACGTACTTTTTTACATCCAGTCCTCGCCCTGAGTAGGGACTACAACATGCAGTGAAATGAGATAATATAAGAAAGCAAACAAGCAAACAAGGCGGTCATGCAATCATAATGGAACATCAAGTGAAAATAAAAGAGAAATTAACATAGAAAAAAAATAATAATATAAAAATAATAATAATAATAATAATAACATAAACAATAATAAACTAACAAATAAAATTAGATAAAAATGAAAATAACAATAACGAAGGGGGAGAGAGAGTGGGGGTGGGAGGTGGGCTGAGCTTGGGAAATATCTATAAATGTACCCCAACATACAAAAATTAGCATGTATAACAGCAGACAGTAAAATGAAAATGACAAAGTACGTACCTAATTTTGAACACGCACATACAAGCACGCACGCACGCACGCAGAGAGAGAGAGAGAGAGAGAGAGAGAGAGAGAGAGAGAGAGAGAGAGAGAGAGAGAGAGAGAGAGAGAGAGAGAGAGAGAGAGAGAGAGAGAGAGAGAGAGAGAGCAAGTCACAACATGTAATCATTTCTCGTAAGACATGAAAATACGTAGAAGGTATTTAGCAACGTGAGATGGATTGGGGGGGGGGGGGGGCAAAAAAAAAAAAAGGATAAGGGGGAGAGAAGAGAAGAGAAAGAGAGAGAGAGAGAGAGAGAGAGAGAGAGAGAAGAGAGAGAAAGGGAGAAGAGAGGAGGAGAGAGAGGGAAGCAGAGAGAGAGAGAGAGATGGAGAGAGAGAGGAGAGAAGAGGAGAGAGAGGAGAGAGAGAGAAAGGGAACAACAGAAACGGAAGGTAGTAAGGAAGAAGAGAAGGGAGGTGATAAGGTAGGAGAGGAGAGAGAGGAGAGAGAGAGAGAGAGGAGAGAGAGAGAGGAGGAGAGAGAGAGTGAGAACGAGAGGAGAGAGAGAGGGTGAGAGAGAGAGAGAGAGAGAGAGAGCACATAAAGACACAGAAAGATAAGAAAGAGACGCATGCATGCAATTAGGGAGAGAAAAAAAATCGGGGTGAATAGATCCTTGAAGTAAGTACGAAATGACACGATAAAGAATATCTCGATGTGGATGCATAACAAAACCAATGTGTTTATGTTTTTTTTGGTTTGTTGTTGTTGTTGTTGTTGTTGTTTGTTTGTTTGTTTCTTTCTTTCTTTCTTTCTTCTTTCTTTCTTTCTTTCTCCCTCGCGCAGTCAGTATTATTCACTGTTTTGTTTTTATCTTCGCGAAAACAACATACGTATCTCTCTTTTAATTTGATATTAATGGTTCACATCCATCTGCATAATTGCTTATTGCATCACTGTCACTTTCAGTATTTCATTGCATGCATGCATTACTTCATTTCATTTCATGCATGAATCTGTCTTCGATACCATGTATGATTTACAAAAAATGCCTATTAACATTGGTTATGCATGTGTACTTAACGCATATGCAATGAATAAAAAAACATGATCATGCAGATAATGTAAAAAAAATGTTAATAAAGATCTATATCGTAATAAATATGATGATTTTGCAACTCAGGTTTTCCCCTTTTTTCATTGGTTGATTGTTTTCTTCTTTGTTTGTTTGCTTGTTTGCTTGAGTGTGAATTCATAATAAGTGAACAACAACAGCAAACACACACACACACACACACACACACACACACACACACACACACACACACACACACACAACACACACACACACACACACACACACACACACACACACACACACACACACAATCACGCACATACTTCGTTAACGATTTATTTCCAAGTATGCCTTTCCAATCCAATCCAGGAAGACCCACCCAGCTTCTACCAACCATTCCAACTCAAGCCTAATCTACCTCACACAGCACAAAAACGCATCCCACAGGCACACGATCCAGCACCTCTTCCTCATACCGCTGCAAGCCCAGAAAACATCCAGCAGGCTTCAGCACGCTGACGCTAGCGAGCACGGCTTGACACCGGTAAGCCTCGTTGTGGATACAGGCGTCACATTTGCACACGGCCCTCTTCAGCACGGGCGGGAAATAGCCGGAAGGAAGTCGCAGGTCGTCATAGTAATGCGGACACAGCTGGCGGTCGGTAAGCGGCGCGCTGCTGTTTGGGTTCAGCTGGTGGGGGCAGGCTCGCTCTTCGGCTGGCAGGGCGGAGCGGGCTTTGGTCTGCTGGGGGTTGGGTTGTTGCGTGGGTTGCGGTCCTCCTCTGGTGGGGATGTTGATGGCGTGGTGGCCGTCGTGAGTGCGGCTCAGGAACTGGGTGGCTGTGTTGAGCTGGATGTGTGGGAAAGGACAGAGTGTGAAGGCTGGTTTCTAGTCAGTGAGTGAACGAGTGAGAAAGAGAGTAAAAAAAAAAAAAAAAAAAAGCGAGAGAGAGAGAGAGAGAGAGACAGAGAGAGAGAGACAGAGAGAGACAAAGAGAGAAAGGCAGAGAGAGAGAGAGACAGACAGACAGACAGACAGCATGTGACAGGCCACAGAATAGGAAAGAAGAGAGACACGCATAGCGTAAAGAAGAATAGTGCCAGAGTTTTGGGAAGAGGAGACACAGAGAGAGACAGAAGAGACAGAAAGACAGAGAGAGAGAGAGAGAGAGAGAGAGAGAGAGAGAGAGAGAGAGAGACAGACAGACAGACAGACAGGCAGACAGGCAGACAGAAGAGCAGAGAAAAGGAACAGAAAGAGAGACACTCCCTCCCTCCCTCTCTCTCTCTCTCTCTCTCTCTCTCTCTCTCGTCGTGTGCATATGTGTAAGAGAGACAGAGATAGAGAGAGAGAGAGAGAGAGAGAGAGAGAGGGGGGGGGGGGACAGAGGAGCAGAGAAAAGGAACAGAAAGAGAGACACTGCTCCTCTCTCTCTCTCTCTCTCTCTCTGTCTCTCTGTCCTTTGTGATACCAAGAAAAAATAAAGTTCAGTAGAATGTATCTTCAGAAATTCTTAATCCATGTGAAAATGCTACAATTCGAAGACTTTGTTCGCAAAATACACGTAAAAGTAACTGAAATTGTACACTGAGCAAATGACAACGCGTGTCATATTCCACTCATATGCTGAAATTAATGGAATGTTTTCTTTGAAGAGACACAATGTATCTGGGATCTTAGTTGGAAAAAGAAAGGGCATAATGGGCAATTAAAAAGTAAAAATAAGAAACAAAGACGAGTTCCAGAAGACATATCGTTTCGCCTGCCAAAGAAAAAGAATTATGGCAGGGACACTAGGCAGTATGAACTTTACATTATTCTGGAACACTTTTGGGGACATTTACACCAGCTCTTCTGACGGAATGACATATGAATGCAAAATAATGTTACGGTGCAGCATTTTATGCTGAACCAACGTTCAGTTAAAAAAACAACTGAAACTGCTAGGCTTGACCATCTTGTACAACGAACAGTCTTTTCCAAAGACAAAAAACAGTGCACACGCAGTTGATGTCCAATGTTGTAGAAACAAAATTCAAGGTAGGCAATTGGTAGACATAAACCACACCCCAATCGTGCACCCAATAGAAAACAGTCAGAGACAAGAACATTCTAAATGGTGAAGGAAAAAGGTAAACAGCTCCTAGTGTTAAACATTGGGTGAGTGGAGGGTAACGTTTAGGTGATGTTTTGGAAACATGCAACAAAACCTTAAGCAAGTGCCCACGTGACAGTTTCAACATTGGAAACAAGAACAGATACTACCACCAGCATCTGACGAGCACACTGGCACGTTATCTGCGCTTCATTCGTGGAGACGTCTGTAAATTATAGTTGCAGAATATAACGAAAGCATCTGGAAGTTACACTTCAGGGCTTTCTCAAGTTCCGACAACGCATTGAAAAGTACCAACCAACCAATTCTTGTATGAGTCTGATTGCTAAACCATGGGATTTCTCATACTTTTGCAAGATTAATCCGAGAAAATCAAAAGTTTTCTTTAAAAAGCAGCAGAAACCCTCTCTGAACTGTCTGTTTGTCCTTTGCTTTCATTGTCTTGAATGTTATTCGTCTTGCCTGAAGAAGACCCCAGTAAGTCGAAACGTGTAGTGTCTGTTTTGTAATTTGTTTGTTCTTTCGTTGGGCGGTGTAGAACATCTGTCTTTGCTCTTGTTTCAACTTCCACTTGCAGTCATCCATCTTGGGAATGAACGTGAATATGGCAAAATCAGATTTGTGGAGATTTAACAAGTCTGGAATTGATCCAATGTATTGATCAAAAACAGCACTTTGGGTCCACAGTTTGTCAGTTCATCTGTTTGCATCTGCAAAGTTTATTGGTGTTTCTTTTTTTTATTTGTCAGAGTGTCACAAAACCTTGCCCGTCAGAAGAATGGTGAACAGACATCAAATTTAATCATAAAGTGGACATCAACCAGGAATGATACTCATTCAAAAGAGCTAAGTTTTAACTCACTGCATACCGGGAGTTCTAGAATCACTTACTACCACAAAACAGCCTCATGAAGTGTTGCTCCAGCAAAGACTTCGGCATCATGTAGTTGTCCATTTTAGAATATCATGTAGGTGGGGGGGGG
>JADBJO010002422.1:25000-45000 GCA_016801955.1 Conus betulinus
CCCTCAATCAATCAATCGGCAGACACGATCAGCAGTGTCTCCCTGATGAGTCCGATCCAGCGGACGAAAGGCCTAGGGGTAGGCAATAAAAATAGATTACGATGGCAGCTAGTGAAGGGTTTCTCATTTTTTATATTTCCCCCATTTTCTTCATCTTTATTTTTTTTTCTAAAAGTTCAGATCTTTGTCAAGTCATTACTATAATGATTGAAGAATTGTTAGTCTGCACTTGCTTTCCCCCTCTATTTAATTGTTCAGCACTATATTATATATCTGTGTCTTTCTCTCTATACATATGTGTGTTCGTGTCATTTTTTTCACTTATTCTAGGCTAAATTCGGCTTTGTCGAGTTGCTCAATAAAATGTGCAATAATTTTGCATGTTGATACTGGCAATTCTCGTTTGATCCGGATATATGCACTGCTGTTCCACACCCAAAAGTCACATCAGAGTAAAATGGAGTCTCTGAGCCAATGTTCAAGGGGATCCCCAGAGAGAATGCACGTGAAAACCCAAATGTGCGAACTGTCCAGACTGGCCGTCTCTGTTAATTAGTAACCCAAGCAATTCCTTATTCATTTCCTTGGAACTTTAGCTGTAACTTCCCTCTTCCTCTCTACACATTGCCGCTTTTGTGGATTAGCAGTTGTGGTGCAACGTATCTTGGACTTGCCCACACACAGTGAACCTTTCCCGATGAAGCGGTAAACACATCGGCTTAGGAGGGGTTGGTTTTTAAATGTGCGATTGAATGTCCGTGATGTTTTTTTTTTTTTAATGACGTCTTCTCCTGTGGCTGTTAATGACGGCGTTTCACACACAGGAAAAAAAAAAAAACAAAAAAAAAAACAAAGGGAACTTACACCCATTTCCTCTATGACAGCCAATCAACACACGGCGGGTAGAATGTCCACGTCATTTATCCGGGAAGGTACTCCTATTCGTCAGCATTTGTGTTTACATAGCATACGGGATTTTTTCCCCCAAAAAATACTTTATCATCACGTCTGCAGTTTGTTGGAGTCCATTAAAACATAGTTCCCCAGCGTATTAGCCAGTCATGTTTGCCATTAGGGAGTCCAAATACACATCGAGTATCCGGGTGGGGAATTTCCCCCCAATGCTCTCACCCCTTCCACCCCTCACTCCACCCACGGTCTCCCACCTCCATCTCCATCCCTCCCTTTTTTTTTTTTCTCGGTCCATCTGAGATGTGACATATCTGTTGAAAGTTTTAGTTCGATTTCATCACTTCAAACTGCGTCAGCCTGTCGATTCATGTCTACAACCGTGTTAGAAAATAAGATAAAAACAGCACACACACACACACACACACACACACACACACACACACACGCACACACGTACGCACGCACGTACGCACACACACACACACACACACACACACACACACACACACACACACACACTCATACACACAGACACATACCATCTGTCATGAGATTAGTTGTCGATAGTCGCTTTTTCGATATTTTTGGATTTGTGACCAGACGAAAGGCTTTTCCTGTAAATGATTGTTTGGGGTTTAGGGAGAGTTTGGTAACAGAACTGCTTGAAGGGTAGTATAGGGAGGCCTGGAGAGAGAGAGAGAGAGAGAGAGAGAGAGAGAGAGAGAGAGAGAGAGAGAGAGAGAGAGAGTGGAGCAGGGAAGTGAAAAAAAGGAAAGAAGGAGGAGGAAGGGGCGGGGTGAAAGAAGAGGTTGAATGCCGCAGAATCAGCCTACCAATCAGAAAGAAGAGTGTGAATGCAGCAGACCAATCTACCAATCAGAAAGAAGAACGTGAATGCAGCAGAACCAACCTACCAATCGGAGGGCATTACTATCTTTAGTTCATGGGGACAAAAACAATGGCTGACCTAGTCACGGAAAGCTTGTGTCTGCGAGCCCTGGATCTCTTAGACAACGTATACCTTGCTCATATCGACGTTAAAATGGGTGTTAAACTGAAAAAAAACTGGGGTAGTAACAAAGTCATGGAACTGCAGGTGGAAAATGAAGCAAACCTAAAAGAAAAGTTGTCATGCTGCCAAACGAAAGAGAAACCAATTACAAGAAAGCAAATGCGTTTCGACACTTTTGGACTTCTTCTGTCAAGACTACCAACATTCAAGCCAATGAAACCGAAGCTCGAACAGGCAGTCAGTTATCTCCTCAAAATCGTTGAGTTTGAGGAGATAAGTGACTGTGACTATCTCCTGGGCTATGTTTTATGTCATGCAAACTAAAAATATACGCACTGAACAAAATGCACAGTAGCACTTGTTTGCCTACACAATGCGAAACAAGCGAGTGAATTTTGCACGAGCGTGGGTTTTTTGTTTGTTTGTTTGTTTGTTTGTTTGTTTTTTTTCCAGAGATCACGAACAACAACACTACCACCTCGCAAACTGTAGCCAGAATGAGAATTCACATGGTCAGCTACACTAATTCTCATTGCCTTGTCCGTGCTGAGAGAGAGAGAGAGAGAGAGAGAGACGTTGTGTGTGGTTGTCACAATGGCCGTGCCTCGCCCACACGCGAGCAATCGCATACACTTGCACACGAGACTCGACCTCTCCGGGCACAACCGCAATCTGACTCCAATCACACAAATATCACTATAAAGATTTCACGAAAATATCTCCCTTTCTTTCTGTCTTCTTTCTCTCCAAAGTATATTAACCCCTCACATCAAGCTTGCACGTCATTTCAGCCAATACATATTCTTTTTACTTCATTTTTCTTTCCACACTACTGTTATTTCCATAAATTCATGACGTTGGTCGGTACATATGGGGACCCAGATCCCAAAGATTCAAAATCATGTATTTTTTCTTCCATCTCTCAGTTACACCGAATTCCACTCGGAACTCCTTCCCGGCGCAGCGGGATACCAAATAAAGTCCTCCCGACATAGCGGGGTAACAAATAGATTCCTCCCGGTACACTGGGGTAACAAATAAATTCGTCCCAATACGGCGGGGTAACAAAATCTTCCCAGGCTACTTGGTCCATCGGACTCCCGTCAGTGTTTCCCTGAACTGGGCGACTGGCTGCTCTCCGACTTGTTCGGGACTCCAAAAATCCCACAATGTACGGTCCTGTAATACAGACGACTTATAAATGAAAATCATATTAAAAAGGTACTCACTGATTTTCATCGAATTCTCGAACGACAACCTACCTACCAGATATGTGGATCAGGGGGTTTCAATATCGACCTCAAAACAAAAGCATGCCGAATTAATCCAAACTGGATCCACATATCCACTTACCCTAAGTGTCCTTGGGTCTGGCCTCCAGCCCAATACCGCAGCCTACATATCCAACTTGGGGCTTAACCCCTCTCTAGGCCAAGCCTAGTTACATTTACATACATTTGCTGTCTTCTCTCCTGACAGTTCGACCAGTGCAGCAATGAATGATGATTTCTCATCCATTCGCCTCAGCAGGTGAACAGACACCCCTGAGTTCCACTCTCTTTTTTTCTACACCCAGGCCCCGTATTCACTTACCCCACTCACTGTTTACCCAAAACTCTAAAAAAAAAAAAAAAAAAAATAAATAAATGGCCATTTCATTTCATCTTTATAGGCAAACAATCACAACAACAACAACAAAAAAACATCACAATAGCCAAACCATGGCCTACACTGGGGCCATGACGGGGGGGGGGGGGGGGTGGGGGGGGGGGGGGGGTTGTGTGAATGTAGTTCATGATTCCAAAAGTCCGTAGAAAATGATAGAATGATGTTCAGTAGTTTGGCTGTCCCCAAGGTTTAGCTTCAAAGTTTTATTGGCGTTGGCAAAAGCTCAGCATTTAACTACTGAACCTAAACAGACATGAACTGGTGGGACACAACCCAGTGATTTTTTTTTCGAGTTCCTTTCTGACTTTCTTTTTTCTCTCTCTCTCTCTCTCTCTCTCTCTCTCTCTCTCTCTCTCTCTCTCTCTCTTTACATGAAAAGCCCATTTCCCTGAAAAATCCATCCATCCCACTTCATCTGCCCTTGGCGAGTGTTCAGAATATTTGCGCCGGGACACGTAAGTCTTCATGGCGAAAGCTAGGCCGTGCTTGGAGTTGTGCGGTCTTCATCTGCCAGTGGAACAGCAACGAGTGAGGTTGCGGGATGCACACGGCAGCTACTTGACGGTGGTGTGTGTGTGTGTGTGTGTGTGTGTGTGTGTGTGTGGTGTGTGTGTGTGTGTGTGTGTGTTTCTTTTTTTTTTCTTTGTTTTTGCCAGTGGGCTCTGCAGTCATGAACTATGGGCCGGGTAAACCCATGGGAACGCTCCCGTGGAAGATCTGTTGCGTCACATCCAGTGGCCATTACACAATGGACTCTGCCAGGGAGCAGTTATGTCCCTTGACGTCTTAATTGAATGCTCTGTGCGTGCCTGCACCCTGTTCCAACGCAGCGCCGGCTTCCAAAGGCGATGCAGATTTGCTCCCAGCTGGCTGGCTCGACGATGGAAACATTTCTTCTCTGGGTCCCACTCGCAGCCATGAGTGTGGGTGCATCTTCTTCTTTCCCTGCCCCCACGGCTTTTAAAGTTCAGGCAATTTGGGCCCGGACTCACTGTGGACTCAGTGGACTGGTAAGTACGTCAGTTCTGCACGGAAGCTCTTTAACTATATACTCAATGAGCCAGCTCTCTGGAATGATGATGAAAGGCAAGAAACAAGAGAACGTGTGGGGAGCTGGGAGGCAAAGAGGCTGGGGCAGTGGTGAGATGAGAAGAAAGAGGAAAGAGGCAGTTGTGGTGAGGTTGAGGGTGGGGGGTGCAGAGGGCGGCGATCGGTAGTGATATATCTGTTCAAGGGTATATTCACAGGCAGACTATGCTACATGCGTCAGAAAGTGCGAGAGGAAGGCGAAGGGGGGGGGGGTGGACATGGGCTGTGAGACAAGGAAGGGGAAAGGGGGTGAGGTAGAGGAAAAGGGAGGCCGGGGGGGGGGGGGGGGGGGGGGGGGGGGGCGGGGGGGGCGCCTATCCCAATCGTACAGGAGAAACAACCAAACGACAGTGTCAGTGTCAGTGTGCGCTGACATGACAGAGATCGTGCCATTTGTAAACTCAACACTTAGTTATAAAGCCTAGGGATTCACAATATGTTGGTTATGTAACGTTTCTTGAACTAAAAAAGGGAGCCCCATACTACCCCCACCCCCTCCACACACACACACACACACACACACACACACACACACACACACACACACACGCACACAGAGACAGAGAGAGAGAGAGAGAGAGAGAGAGAGAGAGAGAGAGAGAGAAGAGAAAAGGAAAAAAAAAAAAAAAAGAAAAAAAAAGAAAATCTGCATCTCGTACAGTTCCGATTTTCCTTATACAATACAGTCTACGATTTTCTTTTTTTTTCTGAAGAACTCTAACTTGATTTCATTGTAGTTCTATTATTGTTTTCATAAGACTGGAATTTCGTGGTTGTAGATTCCTGTTTTCTTTTTTGTTTGTTTGTTGTTGTTTGATTTCCCTAATCGGTCTAAGATTTTGATGGCCTTACCACTCGAACCACAACTGAGGGTTTGCAATGAACTTAATGCGGATGTTTTTTTCACACTCGGTACAGCTCCAGGAATATCACTCAGCGCGCACAGTAAGACAATAAAAATAGAACTGACCGACTGTCAGTCAGGGAAAGCCCGTTGGTTCTCTAGGGCATTGCACTCGATTGCATGTCGAGGGCCGAAGACGTCAGCCGGGCGTGTCCACACTGTGAGCCCATAATTTTCACGGGGATACACAGGTGCGAATCAAAGACGTGAGTAGGGTGTGGCACAGGTGAGGGATTTTGACGGCGCACACCTATATACCCTTCATCTTTTCTTCCTCAACTCAATGAAAAATGTTGAAAAAAAAAAAATAAATCAAGAAACGAAGGGCCTTCTTAAACTGTTCAGCTGCTGTGGCAATGCCACTATGAGAAGGTTCGGCAGGGTTTTTTGGGTTCAAAGATGTGGAGCGGACAGGATCAGTATATTGTCGCTTCGGTCAAGGTAGGGGAGTCAAGCAGGTTCTATTGCACACAGGATGTATTCAAGACAGCCGTATATTGGCATATATGAGGGAAACTTATTTCCGATTCTCAGAACTCGACTTTTTTTTGCCGAGAGAAATCAAAAACTGCTCGTGTGCTTTTTTGTCAACGCGGCCATTTCGTGTTTATCAGTGTCCTCCTATCTGGTGTGCCACAAGGGCGAGTCCTGGGACTCTCCTGCACGTAATCGGCCAGTGGCTTGCACAAGGGACGTGACTCCGACAAAGAGTGGGGAAACGAGTCCAGACACGGATCGTCTCAGCTGGACATCTTTGGTTGATTCCTTTACTCATAATTTCTTCAAGTACGTTTGATGATATGAACTCTGGAGAAGTTTTGTCAGTAGATCAACGATGATCCGAAGACTATTCCAAATCAAAAACAGAACACAATAAAAAAAATAAAAAAAAAAAAAATATATAAATATAAATAAATAAAAAATATATATATATATATATATATATATATATATCATCAGGCAAAAGTTTCACCATCAGATCGCCCTTCACTTGCCGATCTTCCAACCTTGTGTACATTCTTTCATGCAGCCTCTGTTCCAAACTCTACTGTGGTGAGACCTACCGTACCCCTGGATGACAGATTCAGGGAACACCTCCAGGCTGTCAACCTGAATAAGGAGGACACCCCCATAGGTACACATTTCAATAGCCCTGACATAACGTGTTTCATATGTCAGTCTCTGCTGTTCACCAAAACCACTCAGATGCCATACACCGTAAATTCCTTGAATCATCTCTGATCTCTAGGCTAGGGACGCAAAAAATTGTTTGCGGTTGTGCATGTATATATATCATATATAGCCTAGACACCCTAAGGTATGCATATCTTTATGAGTTGTAAACGTGCTTCTTTCCCCACCCCCCCACCCTCCCCCCCACCCACCCCCCCCCCCTCTCTCGCTCTCTCTCTCTCTCTCTCTCTCTCTCTCTCTCTGCCCCTCTCTATAACGGTAGGTGTGTGAGGGTGGGTAATGACGGGAGGGTGGGGAGCGCGCACATGTGTGTGTGCGTGTGTGCGCGCGCGCGTGTTTGCGCGCGCGTGTGTGTGTGTGTGTGTGTGTGTGTGTGTGTGTGTGTGTGTGGTTAAAAAATGTTTCGCCGTTGTGCAAGTATATATCATTTATATGCCTAGACACCCTAAACTATGCATATCTTTGAGTTTTAAAACGGGCCCCCCCCCCTCCCCCCCCCCCTCCCCCCCCCCCCCCCTCTCTCTCTCTCTCTCTCTCTCTCTCTCTAGAATGGTCTAGGTGTGTGTGGGGGGTGGGTGATGCGGGAGGGTGGGGAGCGCACACGTGTGTGTGTGTGTGTGTGTGTGTGTGTGTGTGTGTGTGTGTTTCTTCCCCCTCCCCTTCCCCTCCCCCCCCTCCCTCTTTGACTCCTAACAACAACCATCTACTTTCAAACCCACGTCCTCTGATTTCTATTCACTCACCTTTCTTAGCCTGCGTCTACCTAGCCTACTTTCTTTTCTTTTTTTTTCTGTGTGTGTGTGTGTGTGTGTGTGTTTTGAGTTCTTGTGACTTCAAAATTTATTGTGACGTCGTTTTGTTTTTATCTGCGTCTCCCCGTTCTTTACGTCATTAACACAGCAAAAATTCTGTGTGTACTGTCGTGGGTCCTCAGTTTCATGTCACTTGAAAAAGGCTCTAAGAGTCGAAACGTTGTGTATTGTTTTTTTTTTTCTTTTTGAACCCCCCCCCCCCCCCCCCCCCCCCCCCCCCCCCCCCCCCTTTTGTTTCGGTCTTTACCACCAATCTTCAAATAATATAATTTAACAATCACAACGTTTAGAACTAATGACGCATTCCTACCCAATATCCCCAAATCCCACTCTTTTGCGAGAAGACACAAACTTTTTTTTTTTTTTTACAGCTGTTGAAACTATATTTGCTGTATTTCACAAGAAAATATGAGCGACGGAACTGCTCGGTAAATGCTGAGATTACAAGCTCTTGAAAGAGGGCGAGTTACATTATCTGACGCCGGGGAATACCAAAAACGGCTAACAAGCGCGTCGAAAAGAGAGGGTAGCAAGCGCGTTTCCGGGACAAAAAAGGGGGGGGGGGGGGGGGGGGGGGGGGGGGGGGGAGGGGGGGGGGAGAGAAAGAAAGAAAGAAAGAAGAGAAGGAAAAGAAAAAGAAAAGCCACACACAAAACGTTTAGAAGCACGTCATAAGTTTCGTAAACTATATGTGGCAATATGTGGGCAATCTCTTTCCCAGCCTTCTCCGGGCCCCCTACCTACCCCCCCCCCCCCCCCCCCCCACCCCCCCCCCCCCTCCCCCCCCCCCCCACCCCACCCCACCCCCCAACCCCCAATGCGGGTCCAAAAGACAAACACACATCCCTAACTCTCCTTAGCAAAACGACATGTTGATCAAGTGTAGTTTTATGCTGAACGAGGATAACTCTATTCTTGCCAGGGTGTTGTAATCCATCCCTCCCTCCGTCATCCCTTCCACCATCCCCTCTCTACTCCCATCCCTCCTACTCCTCCGCGCCTTCCTCATATTCTTTTTCTTCCTTCGCAATGCTAAACATAAAATGGCTGCCCCTCCCCCCTTCCGTCTTTCCGTCCTGGATTAAGATGCCCCATGTGAGTCCAAACTGTTTTAAGCCTAACAAATGAGCGAGTACGCGCGCTAACCCCCGCTCCCCCCCCCCCCCCCCCACACACCCCACACATGAAATGCACGCCCACTCCCCCATCCCTTCCCCCCCCCACACACGCGCGTTCCCACCCCCACACACACCCACCCACCCCCCCACACACACACACACACACACAACACACACACACACACACACACACACACACATACCACCACACACACACACACACACACACACACACACCACCACACACAACCCCCCCCCACACACACATACATACGTGCACACACACACACACACACACACACACACACACACACACACACATACATACATACACATACATGCATGCATGCACATACATACGTGCGTGTTCACACACACACACCACACACACACACACACACACACACATACACACACACACATACATACACACACACACACACACACACCCACACACACACACACACACAGGGACACACAGAGAGAGAGAGAGTCCCCCTGAGAGAGAGTCCCCCACCCGCTACACAACAACAACACCCATAACTTCTGACTGATATGGTTAACCGACTTGTGAATGCCCTCGCCGCTTTTTAACCACTCGCTTGTTTACCGACGTCCCCAACGACGAACCCCGACATAAATATTCTGCAGCGGGCCGTGTATCTCCGGGTAAGAGAAGATAATCTGTGAATGATAAAAAAACGGGGGGGGGGGGGGGGGGGGGGGGGGAGGGGGGGAGGATGTAAGGGGCAATAATCATCTCACATAAAGTTTTGGGTTGTCCGTTGGGTTTCTTTCAGTTAACAGATCAACTTCTCTTTTCCCGTCGCGTAACAGCAGATGACTTTCATTCTCATTATCATTATCATGAATACTTATATAGCGCCTATCCTCGGCTAGAGACTAAGCTCTTAGTGCTTTACAATCCACACTCGTTTACACAACGGGCTGCCTACCTGGGTAGTGCCGACTGAAGAACTGCCTGCTGGCGCTTCATTCAGTCGTTTCCCATGTTATCCAGTCTATATCGTTCACTCAGTTTTCTTCCTTCCTTCATTCTTTCCATTTTCTCACGCAGGGTGCATGCTATGTGTAACGTGGCATCCATACCAACGGCCAAACCGGCTTCTCGTCCGAAAATTGGGGGATGGGATTTTACGTGTGTGACACGTGTAGAACCTCGGTTTATAGTTTCATTCGAAGGACTGTTTGGGAAATGCATGAGAACCAATGTTAACTCCGAGAGGAAAATTTCCCTGTACCGAACCGGCCCGGCGGTGATTCGAACCCACAACCCGAGGATCACCCAGATTGCGAGTCCGGCGCTCTCTCTTATTGCCGTTACAAGAGGTCTTCGCTGGACATTTTGAATTTTGGTCAGCTTTGCGTCATCACAAAGAAATAATCTGATAGAATCCAATGAAAATCTTTTTTTCACAACAGGCATACGTAAAAGAACAGCCAACACATACAGCATGCTTAAACAATACATACATGGGGTGCATATGGGAGGAGAGAGAGAGAGAGAGAGAGAGAGAGAGAGAGAGAGAGAGAGAGAGAGAGAGAGAGAGAGAGCTCTACCAACTGAGCTGTTCTGGTCCCTATCCGGCTGTCTGTATATAATTATTCATGAACTGTGGCAGAAATAAATGACAAGGATGAACATAAGCTCGTTTTCCTCTATTTTCTTTTTCTCACTGTGCTACATGGAAGCAGAATGGGGCAAGCTCACATCCACATGATTTGAGATGAATGCCAGTTTCGCCAGCAACGTCCGGGCCCAGGTCCTCGCCATAACTATTAAAGCAAGGGGGTGTCGAGGCTCCTCAGTCTATGATCTGATGAAACAGCTCTGGATTCCAGGTACGAAGAGGACCAAAACCCCGAGAGCATGAGCATCTGAACAGAGTTCCAGCTGCGTCTGGTCCAGGTGGAACAAAAATGAACTTCGTAAAACTTCAATTTCCCCCAATTAGAACAGGTGTCCGTTAGCAGTGGGTTAAGACATCAGTGTACTTGAGACGCCCACCCATCCTAAAATGTGCGGGTTCGAATCCCAGCAGCTCCATGAAAAGAAAAAAGAAAACACACACACACACACACACACACACACACACACACACACACGCACACACAAATCTGGCATCTGGGAGTCCTGACTTAGATGCGGTCCGGCTCCCGTACAGTGTAAGGAGTTCAGGGGGAAAACAACTTGTCTGAGAGGGGTTTCTTCTGTGCAAACCTGCTGTTAAGCTCTCCCTAGAGATTTTTCCTACTGTTTTCAGTCCCCAATTTGTCTTGAATACAAAACAAAGAACAGAAAAGAATGGTATCTTTCAGAGCTAAAGGTACACAAAGGTATTTCAGCTAATTAAGTATAGCCCTTATTTTCAACCCTTGCACCGGATAGTTTTAACTTTCTCTGATTGACAGAAAGAGCCTTCACAGAGCTCGACGTTTGTAATTGAAACCCTAATACTCAGGTTCATCAAGACTGTTCGGATCACAGCTGTTCGAATTACGGCTGCTCGACTCACAAATTTCCGGCTGTCCAAGTCACTTTGGTCCCAACCACGACTGAGAATCACGGCTATTCGAATCGTAACTGTCAAAATGATCTCTCTCTCTCTCTCTCTCTCTCTCTCTCTCTCTCTCTCTCTCTCTCTCTCTCTCTCTCTCTCTCACCTGAGGTTCCATTAACGTTCCATGTCACAAGCAAGTTGGAACGAAAATTTAAAAAAAAAAAAAAAAATGAAAGTCGTACAAACAAAAGCTTTCAGGTTCCTTAATGGCGGCACTTTCCGATCCAATGGATTTCTGGAGCACAATTTCACAATATTCATCAGGGGGAGAAAAACAAACAAAAAAAAAAAAAAGGGGGGGGGGGGGGTGAAAAAAAAAAAATCGAACAGTACGATAGCAGTGGAAAACTGGTTTGAGCTCTTTCAATCGGTACCTGACACTGACTCAAAATACCGCAGCAGAGGTGGGAAATCACGTTCAGGAAACCAACATGCCTGGGCTGCGCGCTTTCAATGAGGCAACACACGTCGTAAATGAGGTTGAACGCAATGCGCGTCTTAAAAGATAATTAGTCTGCTGGTCCAGATACTGTCATTGAAGAAGGGCTTTGGGTGTGTTGTTTGTTGTTGTTTTAATTCAGATGACGGCGATACGCTCCTTAAAAAAATGATGATAGTTTCCTGGTCCAGAGACTATCATCGAACATTTTTTTTTTTTTTCCAAATTCAGATGACGCTTTTAAAACAGTTTTGTGTTATTATTTTTCAGTGTTTTTTTTTTTTTCCACGACGGAATCTATCCGGAAAGGTGGCTGGAATCAATCATCCAGCCACTGTTCAAAAGGGAAACACTAACGATCCTAATAGCTACGGAGAAATCTCGCTAACAAATGCGCGCAAAATTTATGATTTATCATCAGTGACAGAGCAAAAAAAAAAAAAAAAAATCCAAAGGCAGGCATAGCATTATTGTCGAATGTCAGGCAGATTTTCGAATGGGATATTCTCCCACTGATCATATATTCGTCTTTCTACAGTCAATCAGGAGCAACAGCTGTCTGACAGAAAGTTATGTGCAGTTTTTATAGATTTCTGGAAAGCGTTTGATTCTGTTTCAAAACATCTACCGTGCTCAGTTTTACACACACGAGATATATAGGTGGCTAACTACTGTTTTGCATACAAAGCATTAGTCAAAGCACGCGCAAGAAGTGGCGCCAAGATGTCCGTTTACATACAATGTACTCGCAGTCTTAGACAAGGAGATGTGTGCGGCCCTAGGGCATTTCCTTAACAACCAACGAACTAAGTTTGGATATAATTAACAATGGTAAGCACGGCGCAACATTATCACTAGAGTTCATGGAGCTATTCATTTTCCTGTTTGCTGATGATGTAGTCCTCCTGTCTGAAATCACAGACTTCCACACGGAGCCTATATTACACTACGTAGCCTAGATGAACAAGGCAAGCGAACATGGGTATCGAATATGAGAATAACTTTGTCTTAATTTGGTTTCTGTCTCTTTTATGTGGATAAATCAAGGAGTCGAAACTATCATGACTCATTACAGTGCTTCAAAGAAAGGCTCTCAGACAATCGGAAGCAAAGTTGGAAGCGCCACATTCCAAGGAGTTAACGAGTAGAACTTTATGCTAATCATAAACTGTCACATGGGTTTGGACCAAAAAAAAGTTCGTCAGACAGGCTTTGATGTGCCGTAGAATTGGTATATTGGGCATTGATGTTTATTCTACGAGAAATTAGTAGTCAGATAGTAAGATAAGCTGTCCATTTTACCATGGCATAGTAAAAATGGAATACATTTCCTATTTTGTTGTCTTGTCCATAATGATATGAGCGCAGAACTCGTTCCAATTATCAAACCTAATGACAAAAATCACCATCTGGTACACAATTTACATACAACTTATAAGAGACAGACATATTTACTCAATGGTTGAAGTAAAGAAATGCTGAACTCTATACGATGCGACACTTCTTCGACACTACCACTGATCATTTGTATATGAAATGCATCAACTTGTTATGTGTATCGTCTTGTCGCCGCCTAAAATTAAAACATTCTCTCTCTCTCTCTCTCTCTCTCTCTCTCTCTCTCTCTCTCTCTCTCGCTCTGTACAAAGAAGGCAGTTCATAGCTTTAAAAACTGATAACTGTTCAGTAAAATATGAACGGCGTTTGTGCAGGTTTCTAGGATTACACAAAGAGTTTTATCACCTTTTCCCAAGGACTGCTTGAATGTCTCCAATCTGGCATTCTTTCTTTGAATGGCTGGACTTCATGCAAGGCTTGTTATAATACGTGTCTCAAAGCTTCCAGTTCCTGCTAGATTCGGGCTTGTTGAGTGTGAGACTGCGAACACATCCGTCACTTTTGTGTTGACCCTTTGCTTGAGACAAAACGTAAACCAATATTAACTGATTACCTGATTCCTTTTTTTTTTTTCAAAAACTAATTTTCTGTTGGTTTTGATGTGATCGAGTATTGCAAGTTCATCATTTTTTGCGACAGACATGCAAGCATGATCTGTGTTTGTGTGTGTTTGTTGAGAAGAGGTGGACGAGAACGGGGGCAGAGATCCTTGGATCCCTCAGAACCCCCTCACAGAGCAAACAGAAAACACACACACACACACACACACACACACACACACACACACACACACACACACACACTTACATACACACACACACACACACGTACCCCCCCCCCCCCCCCCACCCCCCCACACACACACACACGCACATACGTACACACACTTGCACGCGCGTGCATACACACACACATATGCATACACGCGTGCGCGCGCACGAATGCGCGCACACACACACACACACACACACACACACACACACACACACCCGCGCGTATGCGCGCGCGCGCACGCACACGGACACACAGTCACAAACACACAGCCACAAACACACACACACACACACACACACACACACACACACACACACACACACACACACACGTACACACACGCGCGCGCGCGCGCGCGCGCTATACCTCTCCCCTTTCCTTCCCCCCTCCAAACAATCTGAAATGGTATTAATACATTCATTTTCTTTTATATTCACGAAGGCGCGTCAGAAATGCTTCAGAAACCAGGACACTCCAGAGAGCGAACACCTCTTTTGTTCGGCAGTTGAGGACGTTTCTTCCCAGGGTCCTACGTGCTCCTTCGGGTGTGTCTCTTATCTTGTCTGCCTTTTGGCCGACTCCGGGGAAGGCCCAGTGACAGTGAGGAAAGGCCCAACGACGGCAGGGGAAGCCCTGTTGACAGGGACAAAGACTGTAACCCCGGATTTTCTTTCACGGGTACGTGAGACCTCATGGAGTTGTACTGTCTTCACCTGTCAGGGGAACAGCAACGAGTGAGGCTGCGGGATGCACACGGCAGTGTGTGCTTGACAGTGGCGCGTTTTTTTTGCCAGTGGGCTCTGCAGTCAAGAAACATGAGCTGGTACACTCACGGGAATTCTCTCGTGGATAGTCTATCGTGTCACATCCAGCGGCCATAACACAACGGCATCTACCGGAGAGCAGTTATGTCCCTTGATGTCTTAATGGAATGCCATGTGCGTGCCTGTACCCTTTGTGAACACGGCGCAGGCTTCCGAGAGTGGTACAGGATTGTTCGCATCTGGTCTGTTCTGCAGTGGAGAACAGCACTTCTCAGAGTCCTACCCATACCTTCGGGAATATGTCTTTCTTTCAAAATGAGTCCTTACTATAACATGAGAAAAAAAGAAAAAAAAAAAAAAAAAAAAGAATAGGACCAGTTTGGCAAGTTTCACTTCTCCTTTATCACTTTTAGGACTTTTGCGATGTAATCAGTTTATCAAGGAATACACATATTTTTCCCTTCAAGGAAATGCCAACTAGATATGATTCGAAAAGAGTTACTTCCCATGTAATTTTTTGGTGATGGGTTAAGTGCACTTCAACCACAGCCCTACCCACCACCCAGCCGATGTTAAGGCTCCTAATGTCATATATCACTAAAACGTTTCAATATTCCATTAAACTGTAGTACTTAGTAAATCTTGCTGAACGGATCCGGATCCGTCCTTTATGACGAGATCGGCACCGCGGGTCAGATACTCAATGATTCGTCCTTGGACTCCAAAATTCATCTTTCCGCCAATATTAAAAAAAAAAAAGAAAAAAAAAAACAAACAAAAAAAAAACAGGTAAAGAGGTTCCTACATTATCATACAGACAGACAGACGAGCACACAGGTCAGTCAAGGGCGGATGAGCAAGCAGTCCCTTTGCCTGAGGCCTTGAACAGGATACAAGCAGTCAATGGGAACGACGATGAAACCAGCTGAGGTTGGGAAAGTCCAAAACGGCCCGCGGCGTAAAGGGGGTTAAAGGGCGCATTCCTAAAAAGGTATGGAAAGATGCCATCAGGAAAACTATTGTGAACAATGCGTGGGCTGCCTACCCTCCTTTTCTACCCATCTCTTTTTTTTTTCTTCCCCTCGCTCCTCCCCTTCCACCATCCACACTCCCTTCTCTTTACCTCACTAGCTAAACAGGGTGTTGTAAGTATTGTTCATTAACTAACTTTTCGCACAGCATTGGTTTCCTTTCAGTTTAACTTTTCCTCACATACCCCTCCCTCCCTCCCTCCCTCCCTCCTCTCTCTCTCTCTCTCTCTCTCTCTCTCTCTCTCTCTCTCTCTCTCTCTCTCTCTCTCTCTCTCTCTTGCCCAGGGGACTGAATGTAAAAGAAAAAAGATATTTATGCTTTATCCATTACCCTCTTAAAATAAAGTCGTTCGTTCGTTCATTCTCTGTTTCTCTCCTCCTCCTCCTCCTCCTCCTCCTCCTCTCCTCCTCCTCTTTATTCTTCTAAGCAAAGTTTAGGACACTGGAAATAAGCCCCCCCCCCCCCCCCCCCTTCCAACCCTCACTCCAACCTCAGAGAGATGTATCCGCCACAGGATCGAGTTCAATGTTACCCTCCCCCCCCCCCCCCCCCCCCCTTCCATTCATTCCCACCACGACCACCCACCCCACCCCACTAAAAAAGAAAGGAGTGGAACTTAAACAGATACATGGGAAAGGCCCTTGTGGTCAGTGACGAAGCAAAACAGTAGACCATTTGGAAAAGCGATGACTTCCGCTACGTTCGGAGGAATTTGGATCCGTCCTTGAAGTCAGTTCATGGATAAGAACAAAAACAATTGCCACCAACAGCAGTGCAGCGTCCTCTCCGGTGGGTTGCCTCATGACGACTGGACTCTGACTGTGCCCTGTGGGATGCTGGTGCTGGGGCTGTGGCTGTGGACAAGAGGAGTCGGGGTGGGCGGCGTGGGTGCAATACCACTGAGGGAGGTGGCACCGAAGATGGGGACAGCAGCCAGAAAACAAACAAACAAACAACAAACAAAATTAAAAAAAACCAACCAACCAAACAAACAAACACTCAAAGCATTTTACAGAAGCGCTTTCGGTTTTTTGCAAACCTTCCTCAGCTGACCATGGAAGTCGGCGTCAAAACTAGTTGACGTAATGCGTTTTTTTTTTTTTTACGTCGTTAATCCCCCACCCCCCCCCCCCCCCCCCACCCCCACCCCCACCCCCTCATTGCTGTATGATAAATAGTGATGCTTGGGTGAAGTCTTGATTCAATGAATGGAAAAGTTCCCAGGGCAGACTGTTCATGTGAAACCAAATGTTACCAGGGGAAATAACAGTGAGTGTATATTGAATGAAAAAATTTACCGTATGTTTCTCTATTTACAGGACATGTAAAATGTATTTGTTTAAACTCTTTGATGACGTGAGGCGACTAGACAACGACTCGATGCGCTTGATTTACTGACAGGATGGTGGAGGGGGGGTGGGGGTGGGGGGGGGGGCAGAAGACATGCCCCCATCCCCCTTTTCCATCTCCTCTCCTCTCGCTAGAAAAAAAAAAATACCCGAAGAAGCAAAATGGAGCATTGTAGTGCAACCTGAATCAAGATAATCATCCCTGGTAGATCTTATCAAACTGTCATTCAGGAAATGTGTTCAAATACATTGCTTTCCTTTTTTTAGTATTCGTTAGTAGTAGTTGAGGGGGTGGGTGTGGGTGGGTTGGGGGACGGGGGTGGGGGGGTGGGGGTGGAGAGAACTGAAATCTGAAACTTACCCTGCCCCCTATCCGGTTCCATGCCTTTTAACAAAAAAAAAAAAAAAAAAAAAAAAAAAAAAAAAAAAAAAAAAAAAAAAAGAAAAAGACAAGAAGAAAGAAAAAAGAAAGAAAGAGAGAAAATAAAAACGATAAAAATAAAGGCGGGTTGCGCGTAAGGCTATAACGAAGCAGATCGCATCATGTGATATGATGCTATGGTGCTGGCTGTAAACCAGCATCCGGGAAGAGTGATCTTCCTTTCTAATGTCCCTTGAGGATACTGTCCCATGAGTGACGAAGTATTGCCTGGGTCTGTTCATCAGTGATTTCATAAGCGACTAGAGACAGACCACATCTTGATCATCTGTGTACAGTATCATGTCATCGCCTCTGCCTATATTTAGCACGATCACAAGAAAAGATAACCGTGTTTATGTTGACATTTGTTCAGTCGGAAGGCGATGGAGAATAAGAATTACGATTTTTCTCTGAGCCAGTCAAGAGACTACAGCATTGACGATAGGTTGAAAATCGTGATGAGGGGGAAAAAAACCCTGGCCGATCTTGATCACCTAAAATAATACCTACATTGTTTGCAATGTAGAGGAATTGAGAATGAAACCTAGGTGTGCTAAATGGGAGTATGGGTTTTTCAAACTCTCTCTCTCTCTCTCTCTCTCTCTCTCTCTCTCTGGCTCTGTCTCTCTCTCTCTCTCTCTGTCTCTTTCTTTGTCTCGCTCTGTCTCTGTCTCTGTCTGTCTGTCTGTCTGTCTGTCTGTCTGTCTCTCTCTCTCTCTCTCTCTCTCTCTCTCTCTCTCTCTCTCTCTCTCTGTATACACACACACACACACACACACACACACACACACACACACACACACATATATATATATATATATATATATATATATATGTGTGTGTGTGTGTGTGGGTGTGGTGTGTGTGTGTGTGTGTGTCTGTGTTTGTCTGTGTCTGTGTCTGTGTCTGTGTGTACCTATGGCCTATTGTATATTTAGAGACGATTTGCTATGGATTGGGACAATTTTTTTTTTTTTTTTTTTTTTTTTTTTTTGCAGTCTCGTCTTTTGCACGACCTCATTGGTATCACTATTAGATGCCCCTTAGTCCGGCTGTTCCCGACAGCGTCGCATTCAAATCATTCCTCTTACAGTCTCAGCACCAGAGTCTTCAGCGAACATTCAGTATCAGCCCACCATGCAGCAGCCTACCAGAGGAGACACTGCTCCGCTGTCGAGTCACTTCGCTATTTACTGCTGCATGTTTTGATCCAACAAGTGCTGGACGCATCGCACCAACTGACCGCAGTAATTGGTTAGCCGTTGAGCAAGCAACATTTCGCCATTTCGTCCATTCAACAGCAAAACTCAAAAATTGCCCATTGCCTTTGTCTTTAACATGAACTCCTCACGGACGCAGACAGGAATCGAAACTGTAGTTTCCACAAGCGCAGGATATAACCTAAAGGCTGCAGACTTTGATTCTTTCCCAGGCCCGAGAAAGACAGATACCTGCAGTGTCAACCGGCAAAGTTAGCAACACTCACAGAGACTCATTTATAAAGTGATTGAAATTCGACTGATGATTTGAGCCTTCTATTTGAGCCCCAAAGCGTTCTCAATTCTGAGTAGAAGAAGGTCTGGGCAGAGAAATTCCAGACAAAATATTTCTGAGAAGAATCAAGCTCTCGACCTTCCAGCGTATAAGTCTGCATGACAGACCATTGCATCGCGGCAGCTTTGTGGTTGTTTGATAGTGTGAAGCGAGCTTAAGGAGAGTGTCAGGGATCGGCGAATTCTCTTTCCGGAATTGCCTTCTGGCTGATTGTATCTCTCACCTTCTAACAAGGTTCGTGTCTGTCAAAGAACCGCACATTTTACAGTTTCCAACAGTACCACGTCACAACATCATTCAAACAACGAAACCGTGGGAACTCCACCCTCTCCCCTATACACACATTCTCTCTCTCTCTCCCTCCCTCCCTCTCTCTCTCTCTCTCTCTCTCTCTCTCTCACTATCACACACTCTCACACACACACACACACACACACACACACACACACACACACACACACACACACCACACACACACACACACACACACACACACACACACACACACACACACACACACACACACACACACACACACACACACACACACACACACACACACACACACACACACACACACAACACACACACACACACACACACACACACACACACACACACACACACACACACACATACTCTTCCTTCCCCACTTCCTCCAACATTCAATTCCATCCAGATCCTGTAAAATGAAACAAAGTAAAAAACAAAAACAAACAAACAAAAACAAAAACAAATAGAGAAAAGAACGCCAAGAGACTTATTTCAAAGGAATGCAGACTCTGAGTACATTCTTTTTATGTAATCATTTACCATGTGTGATATCTTACAAATATTAACAAGGGAAATATATATTGGCAGGAATCGAATATGATTTTGTCAGTTACGTAACAGCACAAAAATAAGGTCACTGCAATACGCCCTTCCACAACAACAATACACATAGATCATAAACACAGAATGAAGTTTTGTTTTTTT
>JADBJO010002422.1:67500-69426 GCA_016801955.1 Conus betulinus
CTGATCAAACCACATATGACAGCATTTGTAAAAAAGAAAAAGAACTTGTGCACCGTATGGATCTAAATGATAGGATAGAAACAACAGCAATAAAAAGAAGCTTTTATAACACTTAAAGATCACAAACCTAATTTCCCCAACAACCCAACATGTAGATTAATAAACCCATCCAAGTCTGAATTAGGCAAAAATAAGCAAAAAAATTCTGGAAAAGTCTATAGAGGACATAAAATCAAACACTGAATACAACCTTTGGAAAAATAGCTACGAAGTTATCCAATGGTTCAAGGAAATTAACAAACAGAAAAAAACACAGTGTTCATCACTTTTGACATAGTGGATTTTTATCCATCCATAGATGAGGAATTGCTTACCAAAGCTTTAAAAATTTGCTAAAAAATATACAAACATAACAGAGGCTGAGATGGAAATCATCTTCCACACTAAAAAAAACTCTACTCTCCACAGCAGTAATGATACTTGGACAAAAAAAAAACAGCAATAATTCCACATTTGATGTCACAATGGGTTCATATGATGGTGCCGAAACATGTGAACTAGTTGGACTATTCATGTTATCCAATATACAGAAAACACTTGGTAAACAGGTTGGCTTGTACAGAGACGATGGCCTCGCCGCGCTAAACAATAAACCAAAAACCATTGAAATAAGAAAAAAGAACTTTGCAAAATCTTCCAAAGCCATAACTTAAAAATCACAGTAGAAGCCAACAAGAAGGTAGTAAACTACCTAGACATAACATTAGACCTTAATGACCATGTATACAAACCATATAAAAAAACTAATGATATACCCATCTACGTAGACATCAAAAGTAACCATCCACCTTCTATCCTAAAAACCATACCCAATGGCATAAACAAAAGACTATCTAACCTGTCATGCAACGAGAAAGTATTCAACAGTGCAGCAGTTGAATACCAAGAGGCACTGAAAAAAAGTGGCTACAACTACAAACTACAATACAACCCAGATAATAACATGAACAGTAATAAGAAAAACAGGAAAAAGGAAGATCATATGGTATAATCCCCCATATGATGGAAGAATAAAGACTAATGTAGGAAAAGAATTCTTTAAAATTCTTATAACATCATTTCCAAAAGAACATGTACTATCTAAAATATTCAATAAAAACACCGTCAAGCTATCATATTCATGTATGCCCCAACCTCAAAAACATAATTGACTCATCTAACAAAACTAAAGGCAACACAGCCAAAAAGGGTAACAAAAGGACATCTTGTAACTGCACTAAAAAAGATCAATGCCCCCTGAATAATAAATGCCTTTACAATAATATTGTATACCAAGCCACAGTAACAACTGATAGTGACAAAGAAACATACATAGGGATTACTGCAAACCATTTCAAAACTAGATATGCAAACCATAAACAGTCCTTCAAAAATGAAAAATATAAAAACCAAACAGAACTAAGCAAACACATTTGGAAAACTTAAAGATAAAAAAATAGACTATATATATATCATGGAAAATTATAAAAAGAGCAGCACCATACAACAATATCTCTAAAAAATGCAACCTATGTTCTACAGAAAAGTGGCTGATATTATGCAAACCTCATCTAGCAAACTCTGAATTCAAAAGTTGAGATCATAAACAATTGCAGGCACAAATGGAAAATTCTTGTCAACACACCATTCCTAACACACCCTCCCTGAAACGCACCCCCCCAAAAAATCAAAATTGAAACACCCGAAGAGAGCAGAGAGCTTGAAACAAGTTTGTTGGTGGTGGTGGTGAGGATAATTAGGGGGGGGGGAGAGCATGGGAGGGTGTTTTTGCCTAGATGCAACAGTTGTCAGATGAGATCATTGTAAAGGATGGTGATTTGTGACTGAAAGAGGAATTCGCCCCGACGAAACTGAGATAACCGTGGT
>JADBJO010002422.1:69914-72414 GCA_016801955.1 Conus betulinus
CTGAATAGGAATTCGCCGAAAATGAGATAACCTTGGTGTGGCGCTTTTATCAATTGTACCCTGACCCGAAGAACCTATTATTATATCAATTTGTCTGTAAGTCTGAAGACGCGAACAGTCTGATTATTTTTTTTTATTCTTGTGTTTATATCGTCTCCGGTCTTTACTACAGATCATAGCATCAAGAGAGCATTATGCGTTGGTCTGTGTGTGTGTGTGTGTGTGTGTGTGTGTGAGCGCGCGCGCGCGCGCGTGTGTGTGTGTGTGTATGTGTGTGTGGTATGTGCGTGTGTGGTATTTGTGTATGTGAGTGGTGTGTGGTGTGTGTTTCTGTATGTGTGAGTGTATGTGTGTGCGAGCGTGCATGCGCGCGTGCGTGCGTGTTTCTGTGCATATGTTGGTGTGCGTTTGTGCGTTCGTGCGTGCGTGCGTGTGTGTGTGTGTGTGTGTGAACCGGACCTTTGGACGAAGTGTCAAGCGTTTTTATTGTTGGTTGGTTTGTTTGGTTGTTTCTGTTTTATTATTATTATCATTATTGTTTCATTGTGCCCATCATGTTCTGTGTAAAAAATTTAAAATCAGTTCAATCTGTTTCAGTTCATGTTATTCATATTGCAGCCAACAGTGGTAAGCCGTATCAGTATTGTTTCTCTATCAAAATTGATTCATTACCACACACACACACACACACACACACACACATATATATATATATACCTATATATACCTATATATACACATATATATATATATCTACCACTGCAGATATGAAGGCTTATCACCCCCCCCCTATTTCTATAATCTGAGACATAAGAGCAAGCTTTGTTTATAATTCAATATATATATATATATATATATATATATATATATATATATATATGGCTGAACAATTGAGTAGTGGGGAAACACAAGTGCAGATTACAATTTCTTCCATTATTATAGTAATGACTTGAAAAAAAAATGTATAAAAAAAAAAGTTGAAAATGGGAAAGTATATATTGAAATATGAAAACCCTTCACTAGCTGCGTGAGGGAACTATTGCAATCCCTCCTGAAGGCAGATCTGTATGTATCGCCTGCTCCTAGGCCTTTCGTCCGCTGGATCGGACTCATCAGGGAGATTGTGTCTGATTGTGTCTGTGCTCTTGGCGTCTGTGCTCTTGGCGTCAAATAGAGAGACACCACCGTCCGTAATTCTGTGGTGGTTCTCACCACCAAGGGTTCAAAGAGGAATCCAACAGCACCACCAAAGTAGCCAGCGAAAGGTAGTAGAATAAAATAAAAACGAAAGTGTGGAGAGGAAAAAAAATTGCTGAAAAAAAAAAAAACCATTATGCAAACAGTGCAAAATGTAGAAGACAATCTTTGCGCCTATGCTTGAGGATCCATTCAAAGGATGCAAGGGGTGTGTACATGCTTTTTCTTATTTTTTTTTTAACTTTTAAAAATTTCATTTCAAACATTTATATGAAACATAGAACATACATAAGCAATACGAATTTTGGGGAAAGAAAAAAAAAGAATTCAGCAATCACACAAGCAAGAAAAAATTCCACATTTCTCATTGTGTAAAAAAAAAAAAAGAAGAAAGAAAAGAAAAGTAGGTTTTGAAGAAAAAGTGGAGGGAGAGGAGGAGAAAACGAGAGAAGATGAGAGAGAGAGAGAGAGAGAGAGAGAGAGAGAGAGAGAGAGGGGGGGGGGGAACAGAGACAGAGACAGAGAGAGACAGAAGAGAGGGGCACGTTGGATGGATTACATTCAATCAATATGTTGACATAAGTTACTTTCACAAAGTAAATCACACTGGTCAGAAAACAAAAACATAACCATCAATAAAAGAGATGATAATGATGTCAGAACAGACATATGTACAGACTCATCTGCAACATCAGGTAGTCTGTGTGTGCAGAGATCGAAGCATAACAGGTTACTAAAAGTTGACAAAGCACTTAAGTCTGTGAATATGGGTCATAGGATACAGATCGAGTGATGTTTAAATAGTTAATCGTTCACAAATAATGGTTTGTACACTGACCATTTCACAGTGAAATCCACATGGTTTAATTTTAAGTATGCGATGTGTTCTTCAATTTTATACCGATTCCTTAGTTTCCTTATAATGCACTTACTTGTGGTAGACTGTTTCGTACTTTACAAGTGCTTTTTTGTCTTAATCTCATACACACAGTACGTTAAACACGATTTCATCAATTAAAGTCTTCATATTACACATAATACACATTACACACAAATGTCTACATCTTACAGAACCTAAAACAAAAAATATACCAAACTAAGCAATCCTAAGACACGTGAGGGTCAACAGGTAATATGTTGACGTCTCTGCAATGTCTCCACACACAACACACACACACACACACACACACACACACACGCACGCACGCACGCACGCACGCACGCACGCACGCACGCACGCACGCACGCACGCACGCACGCACGCATGCTGACATTCCCACACTCACGCACGCACGTACACACA
>JADBJO010002422.1:77414-79914 GCA_016801955.1 Conus betulinus
AGCCGCAGAAACGACAGGTGCCGATAGAACGATGTTGGAAACCTTTGGAGTTGAAATCGACGACGTTTCTGAAAATCAATTCCCAGGTAAGATTGATTTGTGCGGTCGAAGAGAAGGTGGGGGTTGGAAGGGAGAGGGAGGGAGAGAGAGAGAGAGAGGAGGGGTGGAGAAGAAGGGGTTTAGAGTGAAGATGGGAACAGGGCTGAAATGCTCACTGCGCAGGAACCGTTTCTTAGCCCCCCCAAACCAGGAAGTCTTCGGACACTGACAGCCCGATGGCTGACCAACTGACTGACTGAAAGACGGCTGAAAATAAAATGAGGCAGGGAACAGTAAACAATAAGCAATAAACAAGTAGGGTCAGTCTTGCTCCCATAATAAACCCTAACATAGAGTAACTTTTATTCAAGACTGGCACAGACTTTTAAACTTGAATGAAGTCAGACGAATACCAAGACGAACAATCTAATAGTGGGGGGAAAACAAGCGCAGGCCAACAATCTCTCCGTCATCACAGTAATGGCTTGGCAAAGATTTGAAGGTTGGGGGAGAGGGGGAGAGGGGGGGGGGGGGGGATTGAAGATGAAAAAAATGGGAACATGAAATTACGAAAGTATCTTATGAATATGGAAACTCTTCAATAGCTGCATGAGGGAACCCATTTATTGCTGACTGAAAGACGTTTCTTGACCACGGGTAATCCAGGTTGTACTGACACAAAAGTGAAATTCACATTCATTGATAAACCACTTGTTAAGCTACTCGTACTGAACTGCAAAAAAAAAGTGGTTTTAACTCATACGAACGGTACGACATATGCATTCTCTCTCTCTCTCTCTCTCTCTCTCTCTCTCTCTCTCTCTCTCTCTCTCTCTCTCTCTCTCTCTCTCTCTCTCTCTCTCTCGTTTACTTCACATTGCAACTTACACACGCGCATGCGTGAGCTTGAACACTGCAACACACACACATTCTGCAATGCACACACACACACACACACACACGCACGCACGCGCACGCACACGCACGCACGCACGTGTGTGTGTGTGTGTGTGTGTGTGTGTGTGTGTGTGTGTTCTTTAATTAATAATTCATTTCCCCCTTCTGGGGGCTAGGGTTAAAGAAAACAAAAACTTGAGTAATTTTGTCCCTTTAAAAAAGATATCTCTCTCTCTCTCTCTCTCTCTCTCTCTCTCTCTCTCTCTCTCTCTCTCTCTCTCTCTCTCTCTCTCTCTCATTCGAATCTCACACCCTACCCCTACACCATCCCTCTTTCTCATCCTCCCAGCTCAACTCAACCCAGTTCCTACACCTCATCCTGGATGAACGGTACGCAACAGCATCCCCGTCAGCGGAGGAGGACACCACCACCACAACAACACAGCAACAACAACAACAACAACAACGCAGAGCCCAGTTCAAACGGTCGTCCTTATCTGACGAAGAACACGACTGTCCACGAGAGCTGAGCGACGCCCCCCGAGCGCCGCTGGCCGATCGCCAGCTATGTCCCTTCTACTATCATCATGTGGAACTACCCGAAGGCTATTTCCCGCCAGTGCTGAAGTGGGCCGTGTGCAAATGTGACGCCTGTATCCACAACGACGCTTACCGGTGTCAGCCCGTGTACGCCAGCGTCAGTGTGCTGAGCCTGCGGGCTGCATTCTGGGGTTCCAGCGGTATGAACAGGAAGAGAAGGATCGCGTGCCTATCAGCTGCGCATGCGCTGTGTAAGAGTAGGTGGGTGGGTTGTTGTGGGGGAGGCTGGGGGTTTGAAAGACTGAAGAGATTTAAAATTGCTGTTGACGGCAGTTTAAGACTAAGATCTGTTGTCGATTTGTGTCAAAGTTTTAATCTCTGTTTAAAGAAAGAAAAGAAAAAAAGAGACAGTTCATGTTGTAAAGCATTTTGTGAGGTAGGTCATAAAGACCAAGATATTTGTTTGTTTGTTTGCTTGCTTTTTTAAAAAAAATTAAATCATATTTGTGATTACTTGGTACTCAACAAAGTCTTCTATGCGAAATGTATCATGTGCACCAAATACGTTAAAACAGCAGCACAGGTTAAAGTACTTTACAAGTAGCGCAAAGCATATACGTTGAAACGTACAGTACAAAGAGCAAAGAACATAGAAGAAGAAGGAAGAAGAAGGAGGGAGAGGAGGAGGAGTTGACAAAGAAGAAGAACAAGAGAGAGAGAGAGAGAGAGAGAGAGAGAGAGAGAGAGAGAGAGAGAGGGAGGGAGGGAGAGATTATTGAAGGCATTCATAATAAATGAATACTGACACTAATAAACATAATCATGGCAATAATGATAATAACAATACTACCTATAGTAGCAGAAGCGATGATTGAAAAATAAAAAAAAGAAAATGATAACATATTTAAGACTAATTTCTTTTAAAGTTTACATACATTGATGATAAAATGAAATAAAACAAGTATGACAAAGTCAACTTTAAAATACTGTTGTTTAAATAGCATTAACTATATCTAATAAGTGG
>JADBJO010002422.1:89914-92414 GCA_016801955.1 Conus betulinus
CGGAACTGAAGAAAGCGTTTGACGAGTTCAATGCTCAGGTAGGTGTGTCTGGTGAGGTAGTTTGGGTCATGACGCTATTGCGAACAGGTTTGACAACAGTTACTTTTTTTTCTGGGGTGTTAGCTATAGTATATGTTGCTTATTCTTTTCTGGGGTTAGCTATAGTATATATTGCTTTTAGTTTCATTGTTCGTTCTATCCATGTTGATCGAGAGCACTGTCTGTTCCTTTTCTTTCATCTCTCTCTCTCTCTCTCTCTCTCTCTCTCTCTCTCTCTGAAGCCTCATTCATTGGTTCATTCGTGCGTCCATTACTGATTTTGTTAATCATCTTAATGTAATCTTTCCAGCATTTCATCTTTTGTTCTTGTGTTTCTTTCTTTTCCATTTCTTTTCTTGTTCACTTAGCCTTCTTTTGCATTAATTCCAAGTAACGTATCCATTCATTCATCATTCATTCATTCATTCATTCGTTAATCAGTGACCTCTGCAGCCTCTTTATTTTATTTTTCATCATATACTTGACTGAGCGCTTCTGTCAAAAATTGCATATTTTCTTTATTATCAACATCCGCCCCTTCCTCCCCTACCTCCCCTTGTTGTTGTGGTGTTTTTTTTTTTGTTTTTTTGTTTTGTTTTGTTTTGTTTTTTAATTCATAATCACTAATCCTTTCGTCCACTCTCTGGTAGGAGAAGACGTAGATTTATCTCGACAGATGTCGTCGTGAAAAAGTAATTTGAGAAGTACTGTCATGCTTTTTAATTTTTATTTTGCAGTGTCCTAACCTATGATAGAACTACTTGGACATACACGAATACCCTTAAAGATAACCCCCCACCACACCACCACCACCACCACCACCACCACCCCTCCATTCGAAACATTTAATAAATTTGCAGTCTTGGATCGGCGAAAAGAAAAAGAAGAAAAAGCGTGTATTTCAAATTCCTTTCAATATTCGTTAGTTGTTGTTGTTTTCTTTTTTTTTTTTTTTTTTTTTTTTCCTTTCGTTGGAAACTTGTCAAACGGGTCTGATAAGCCTGGAGTAAATGTTGGAACTGGGTGTTTACCTTCAGCAGTTAATTTTGATTTGTTCGTCACGAACCACTTCACTTTTTGTTTGTTTGTTTGTATATTTGTTTGTTTGTTTTTTTTTCATCGTCTTCAGCATACCTCATGAAGGAGAGAGGGATTAGACATCCGGAATTCTTCCTTTGTTTCTTCCTTTACATGTCTTTTTTTTTCTGACGGCGTTTTGGTCCTCCTTTGTTTTCTAATCTTCCTCCCTCCGTCACCCCCCCCCCCCCCCCCCCTTCTTCTTCCTATCGAGCTTTCCTTCACTCTTTCTTTTTTCTTTCTGTCTATCTTCTTTGCTATTATCCCCCCCCCCCCCCCCCCCCCCCCTTCCTTTTTTATCTTTTGATACTTTTCCTCCGCCTGTATTTCTTTCTTTCTGTCGTAAGTAGTTATCGGAAAGGGTTGTGGCAGTCTTGAATAAAAGTAAATTTGTGTTTGTTATTTCTGTAGTTATTGTTGTTGGTGCAGATGTGTCAGGTATATGGGCAAGCTGGGAACATCCTTCTTGGGGGATGTTTCCTTGTTTGTTCGGTGTGCCCTGTGCTATCATTTCTGCTAGACGACTTGGTGTCGTAAGCAGCATTCGTGTGGAGTTATGGGCCTGTTATTATTCAATCATGGGAGCAAGAGTTATCCTACTTGTTCGTCATTTACGGTTTAATGTTCCCTGGCTCATTAAAGATTCCCTTTCATTAGTAATCAGGCTGCTGGAATACAAAGCGGTGTCTCAATATTGATTATGACGATGATGGAATACATTATCATCGCTGATGTCATGATAAAACATCGTATCATTTTGCTCCTGGTGCTGCTGCTGCCGTGGTTGTTTTGCTGCTGCTGCTGCTGCTGCTGCTACTGTTATTGATAATGCTTCTGTTGCTGCTATGGCTACCACCAATGCTGCTGCTACTCTTGCTGATACTATAATCACAAAAATGTGCCTTTAAAACACCTACACACCTACCACTACACGCACGCCAAATAGCTAATCCCATTCTCTCCTCTATCCCGCCCTCCACAGCTCAACACCACGCAGTTTCTCCAGCCCCCCTCCAACGGCAAGGCCTTCAGCGTCCCCGCCGGCGTGTTCAGCACCTTCATCAGGTCCAAGGTCAACAGGACCTGCCCGTCCACCCTCGCCCACGAAGCCTCAGCCCCTCTAGCCGAGCGGAGCCTCTGCCCTTACTACTTCGACATCTACCAGCTGCCGGAAGGCTACTACCCGAAGCAGCTCCTGTGGGCACGCTGCAAGTGCCAGAAGTGCGTGCAGAACAACGCGTACGGCTGCGAGACGGTGAAGACGGAGGTGACGGTGCTGAAGCCCGAGGGCTGCCTGCATGGGATGCAGCTGTACCAGGAGCAGATCATCACCGTCCACACGGGCTGCACGTGCGCCTTCACCTCCACCTCCACCTGCCACCGT
>JADBJO010002422.1:102414-104914 GCA_016801955.1 Conus betulinus
AGGGGGGGGGGGGGGGGGGGGGGGGGGGAGAGAAGATTGAGAGGACAGTGTCCGTGACTGAGAGAAGGAGATCAAAAGAAGCACAATATATTAGAAGTACTTCGAGTAATTTTCCTCCCCTTCTTACTTTTTAAATATAAGAATGAAAATATGTACCTCCCCCCATAGCTCCTCCGAGAATGTGTCACGTATAGCGTCCGTTTCCCTGTTCTTGTTTATAATATATAAACAATTACGTAGTACACAAAAAACAAGTGCAGGTTACAAGTTCTTTCATTCAGGTGAAAATGAAAAAAAAAAATTGGACATATATTTTTTTTAATACGGAAATCTTTCGCTAGCTGTATGAGAGAACCATCGTAATCCCTGTCATACGTAAATCTGCATGCATTGCTTGCTTTTAGATTTACGTAAACCTGCATGCATTTCTTGCTTTTAAGCTTTCCGTCCGCTCGATCGGACTCATCAAACAAACACTGCTAATTATGTGTGTGCTCTTGGTGTCAAATAGAGACACACCACAGTCCGTAATTCTGTGGTGTTCACACCACCAAGGGTTCAAAGAAGAATCCAACAGTGTCCCCAAAGCAGCCAGCGAAAGGAAGTAATTACCGTCTCTGGTGGTTTTTTTTAATGAGGTGCGGAGCTAAGGACATCAAGAAAGCATCACACACACACACACACACACGCGCGCGCGCGCGCGCACGCACGCACGCACCCACGCACGCAAGCACGCACGCACGCACACACACACACACACGCGCGCGCGCGCACACACACACACACGTACACACACACATACACACACACGCACGCTACCGAAGCTACCGAAAATACGCAATTTTTATTATCCACCTTTGTATAACTATAGGAATGATGGTAAAAAGATTCAAACCGCCATTTATGTGAGAAGAGATCTAAATTATTGTCCTCTGAACCCTCCTATTCCTACTAATGCTGGAGTTTTCGCAACTGGGGTTACTGTAAAATTGAACAAGCAGTTCTAATTTAAATTTAAACATCAGTTCTGCTTACTATCCCAGTGGCCCAAAGGCAGATAATACAGACTGGATAAAAAAAAAACCTTCCTTTGTCAAACAACAAATGGGTAATACTGGGAGATTTCAATGCGCATGCTCCATTTTGGGAATATGGTTGCACCACTTCAACTTGCAACCGTTTAGTTGAAAATATTGTTGACTCCAAATTGGTTTTATTAAACGATGGTAGTATTACCAGACTGCCAGACATTTCCACTCATAAACCTACTTCTATTGATTTATATTTAATTTCTCCGGAGTTGGCAGTAAACTCGGTATGGTCAACAGAGGATGATACTTTGGGCAGCGATCATTTCCCAATTATAATACAGTTAAAGGAGCATATTGAACATGAAGAAGATGGAAATGAAGATAGTATCCCAAAGTTTTCATATATAAAATGCAAATTGGTCTCTTTATGAATCGATCTTGTCCGACACACATTTCCATAGCATTGAAAATGAAGGTATAGATGCATATTATACAGAGTTTTGTCGACATCTCTTACAGGCTGCCGGAAAATCTATTCCTATTTGTAAAGATGCCCAACAGTGGAAATATGTTGGTAATTCATGGTGGAATTTAGATTGTGCGATAGCTGTAGCTCTTAAAAAAGAAGCCTATAAAGCCTGGCTGAAAGTAAGAACAGATGAAAATTTCCTCTAGCGATGAAACATGCCAAAAATAACAGTAACAGGGTCGTTGCCCGAGCAAAAAGAATACATTTCTCAGAATTTTGTAGATCCAAAATATCGGAATCAAAAGATATCCATAAGGTTTGGAAAATGGTTAAAAAACTGAAAAATGGTTATTGCTTGCAACAGTACCCAATTAAGTTAGATAATAATGCTCTTCCATCCTCACAGGAGAAAGCTGAGGCATTCGTCAAAATATTTTTCAGAAAATAACTTGCTGTCTAGTCTCAGTCCATCTATCAGGTGTTTTAGAGAGAGGAGGAAGAAAAACGAACTATCTATCAGGATCCACCACCAAATCATTTCCATTATTTAAACGCTCCTATTACATATGAAGAATTTTGTGAGACGTTAGAATCTTTTTCTTCAAATTCAAGTGCTGTTGGCCTAGATGGTATATCCTATCAACTGTTATACCACTTGCCTTCACATTGGAAACGATTACTGCATTCATTTTACCAAAAATGTTGGTTTAATGGAACTCTCCCTAGTATCTGGAAGAGATCTGTTGTAGTCCCAGTTCCAAAACAAGGTAAGCCCAGGTCAGACATTGGTAGCTACAGGCCAATAGCACTAACCTCTCACGTTGGAAAGTTGTTAGAAAAGATTATCCAAAAACGTCTTTCATATTTTGTGAAAAAGAAAGTATAATCCCAGTGAATCAAGCGGGATTTCGCAAAGGTCGATGTACAATAGATCATTTAGTGAAACTTACAAGTCAAATTAAAAAGCAGTTTGCCAGACGGAGAAAGTACACTTGCTACC